>CAUYPK010075486.1:0-20120 GCA_963574355.1 Loris lydekkerianus
AGATATTAAGACTGTAAAAGCTTTCAAAAGGCAGCTTAGAGTCACTCAATGGGAATAAGCCAAATCAGATTTGTTTGTCTAAACAAAAGGCTTTAAATGAAAGTGCTAATCGAGCATCTTTCAGGAAAATACCTCTTTCTCCTCTGTTTATTTTCATCCATTGGGAGAGAGAACTGTAAAAAACAAAACCAAAGAACTGTTGTTCCTTGCTGAAATGTCAAGAGCCCTGAAGCTGCTTTATTGCTAATCCAGTTGATTTATTTCTATTATGAGAAACTTACCTGGGAAGAGTAGGCAGTGAGAAGGGGCAGTGTGAAAAATAAACTTTAGCTGATGTTGGCTTCATTGAACACAGAATAAGTGGAGTCTTTGGATTTGCTGAGACAGAACTTTGGAAAGGATGAGGCAGCCATCTTTTAGCTTGTTCCTGACTATTGCCTTTGATCACAAGGACAGAGGAAATGCATTGTTAATGTTATAGAGAGCTCTAAGGGAAATGGGAATATAAGACTGTAATACTGGAAATTCAAGCAAATTTTGCTTTTGAACAATATAAATGGAAACTGACAGATTTCATTTCTTTTTCTGACCCCATTTTTCCACCCTTGGGTAGTAGTATCTAATATAAGCAGAACAACAAAACAAATAACATCAATAACAAAATATATGACTATACACATATCCAGATTCAAGACTCAAAAATATAGACCAAGAAGGGTGATTTTCTTCATATTCCACAAACTCTGTAAGCCTCAGTCTCCCAAGCATGCATTCTACAATTGGAGTATTGAATTCAAATTCCAGTCTGTCTCTTATTAACTGTGTAACCTTGGTTAAATTGTTTAACCTTATAGTTTCTTCTGTATTTATAAAATATAAACAAAAATTATACCTCCTGGTCACTGTTAGGAATAAATTAGTTAATATGTGGAAATTAACACATATGATCCAATCTTTGAAAAGAATTTCAAAATAAGTGTTCAGTACATATTATCTGTTATTATTGTTGTTACCCTTGTAATTCTTATTATCACTTCCTCATCTGTTGAAAGGAAACATTAATTTCTACTTCCTTGAATTGTGATATATCTGAATTATTGTTGATCCATGTGTCTGGCATAGAATAAAGTCTTAATTCACAGCATATACTGTATCTACCATCAAATGGGTTCATCTATTCTTTCCCACTATGTGTAGCTTTATCCTGACTTTGTGCCTTAACTTAAGAAAGTCAATTCTGGGAGAGAGTATGAGTCATTCTATAGTCAACAGTGAAATGTATAATTATATTGTTTTTCTGGTTCTTTTCACCTTTTCTGAAAGAGTTATTTCATACAAGATTTTCAGTATGAGGTCAAATGAAAGCGGTGATCCAGAGTCATCTTAGAATTCCTTAGGTCTTAGACCCTATATTCCAATAGAAATATCTCTCTTTTAAGTTGAAAAGAAAAAGGAGGAAGAGCTATACATAGAGTCCCACTCTTCTCCCAAAAGCTATGATGTAAGTTCTACACTGAAACATCTATTTGCCTCCAAAAGAGTTGCTATTTGCTGATGGACTGAAAAAGCAGACTGAAAAAAAAAAGTAGCAAGACAAAAGTGATCTATCCCTTCCTCTTTGCCATAGTTCAAAAAATATAATGACTTCTGTACCCTTTGGGACTAGTTTCAATTTTGGCATCATATTCCAGGAGACCCAGAAGGGACTTCAGCTAAGTCTTCTTGGGAAAATCAGAAAGGAAATGTTGTCTGAACTAGTCTTAGATAAATCCTAGTTTAGAAGAGTGGATATATAATAATTTAGTAGTGACAATGACATAGTCATGGTGGATATCATAATAATTTCCTTAATTCCATCTTGATCTTATTATTGTGATATTTTTAAATAAAGTGGAAAGAAAGGACATGGAAAGTTATCCCTGAAAGGAAGTCCTGTTAGATTATACAAATACCACTGGAAATTAGGAAACAATTCCTACACAGCCTCACTCTCAAAGCACTTGTACCCTAACACTGTGTGCAAAGAGGCAAATAAGAAAAAAAACAGTTATGAGTGATGAGCATTCAGGGAAAGAAAATATAGTGTAATATAGCATAACAGGAGAACTGAACCAAGCCTAAAAGCCAGGCAAAGCCTTTTTGAAACAATTTTAAGTTGAGGCTTGAAAAAAGAAAACAATTAAAGAAAATCTTGATCTCCTACTGTTAAGCTTAGAAGATATTTCCATATTGTTAATTAAAATTTGGACATTGTGAATTAACAAATGAGTGCATGTAGATATAGACTTAAAAAATTAGATATATGGAGTTCCCTTGGTACATCTATTTTGGTAGGCAAAACTCTAAAAATGTAGCATTCACTGAAAGTTAAAAACTGGAAGACCTTCCTGATGTACTTATTATAAGTCACTGGAATATGAAGTCTCTAAAACGTTTTCCAATACTAAAATTCTACAACTCCTTAATTACTGTATGAAATAAGAATAATCATTTATGTGCATTTATATACAATGTTATAGGAAATACCTCTAATTTTTTTCCTCAGTTAGTTTATGAAATCTTTTTACCATTAGTACAAATACAAATTCCTGCTAAGTTTCAATAAATAGTCAACAATTTGTCACTTAAATACATGGAGACAATATAGTAAAGTGATCAGCATATCACTGTAAGGTTGGCATATCACTGTAAGTAGTAGTGTGGGAAATTGAACTTGTATCCAAATTCTTAAGCTGTGTGCTTTGTGCTGTATCAAAACAACGACGCCTCTGAAGTACCTTCTCTGAGATGAAGATTCTGAGAAATGGATTCTGGCTCAGAAACATTGTCAAAGTCTCTAAACCTCTGTTACCTCATCTATATAAAGGGAATGAACATACAGAAAACAGCAAGAGCATCCCCTGTAAAACTCTTAATCTAGATAGAGTCCGAGATGTAGATAGAAATTATTAAGACCCATGCCAGATATGAAAACCAAAGGCCATAAATTCAAGTTCAGAAACTTGTCCAGGCTCAAGAAGTTCAAGAAGTGGGATACAAATTCAGGTCTTTGGTGTCCAGAGTATCAGTCTTTTCATAGAAGAATAGCTCTGCCTATCACAGAGTCTTGGTAGTATCTGATAAGATAAGGGACACAGGAGATCCCAGCGTGGCACTTGCTGCATTCTTCTCATTGAACAAGTAGTTTTTCCTCACTTGGAGAGGAAGAAAAATCTGTTTTCCTGTCTTGAAACATTAAAAACTCAACCACGTTTTCAGTTACAATTTGTGACATAAAGTATGCCTGGATCTACTTTGAGGTAGCTCTAAATAATAATTTAACAGAATATTTCACATTGTGTTTAAGAAAGCAGATTTCAAGTTATCCCCATAATAACCTTTCTTTCTCTTATTTGCATTAGGGTACAGTTTCTCAAGTGGTTGCAGAGAGGATGGTGTTTGAGATAATTTGGGAAATCGCAGTCGAGTGCCACACATGCAAATGTCATCTGTCAGATGAATCTGATGGGGGAAGAAAACAGGTGCTCTAAAAGGTGGGGTGAGTAGAGCCAATCTCTTAGCAGCTAGGCTATTACCCATGAAGTACTATGCAGCGCTCTTCTTCTTTGGTCTTTAGGATTAGAGACTCCTTATTATTGATTGTTGCTGGGTTAATGTGAATCCTCAGAAAAGCCATGGCCCAGGGCTGTAGCAGCCCACCAAATGATGGACCCATCAAGGCTCTCCTTGAGGACTCCTTAGCCTGGCACCCCTTGGCTCTCTGTAAGCCTGACCTTCTATGGCAGAAGCCTCAGAGAAACAGGGATGGGGAGAAAAATTGGAAAACAGAGTGTTATGCAACATGCACCAATTCAACTCCTTCAAATCCCGCTCCCAGCTATACAGAATGAGATTAAAGTGACAGAGTGGAGGCTGCTCTGACATGTATCAGGCGGTACCTTGATGGTGACTGACAGCTCCTTATGCAGAGATCTAATTGAACCCAATGGCTTCATAAATGAATGCCAAGTGCTCTAAGCCAAATGAGATGGAAGTGGCTGTTGGGCTCACTGTCTTCATTTCCCCAGCAGTGGCCTACATATTGCCATTATACAGGGGCACCTCCTGCCAATGGGATTTCTCAATTTTGCTGTTTTTATAATTAATTACTGACCCTGGAGCCTCTGGCATCTGCTATCAAAGGTTTTCATCAAGAGGCAGATTATGTTAAATAAGGCAATGAAGCATTGACTACAGAGGCTTAGGATCACGAACAACAGATAACCAGATCAGGGAGGCATTCTAGATTCCCAAACCACAGCCCTACTCCAGAGGGCGCTCTTAGAAATTAGAAGACTAAAGAAAAAAAATTGGAGAGTTGTCCTTCCCTTTTTAACAAAAGCTACCCAATATTTATTAAATAATTGTCAGAATTGTGTCAGGTGCTTTACATAAATGATTTATTCTCCATCACGAAACTGGGAGCTGATGATATTTATACCCATTTCAGAGGAAACTGTGTTGAGGAAACTCAGGCTTAATTTAGATGTTCAGGATAGTGAGTAGTAGGGTGGGAACTTGAACTTGTATCTGAATTCTGAAGCTGTGTACTTTGTGCTGTATCAAACTGACGACCTCTCTGAAGTGCCTTCTCTGAGATAAGGATTCTGAGAAATGTGTTAGCAAGGACTCCTGTGATCATATCAGTTTAAGAATTGTGATGAGGACAAAGATGGGTGTAATGACAATAACAATGGCAGTAGCATAGTATTTTGAAATGACAACTCATACCTGTTTGTTTGTTTTTTTTTCTTTTCCTGGATTTCTCTTTTTCCTTTGCCTCTATTCCAGTAGAGAAGTACACCCTGTAGATTTCCTTTGTCAAGGGTGCTTCAGTACTGAAAACAGAAAACTTTGTATTTGGTTTTAAAAGACAAGTAGCAAAGAGGGAAGAGGATTCACAATCTATAGAGAATATCTCAAACAGAACTGTCAAGGAGTAAATTGCCCTCTTGAAATGAGGAAAGGGGAGGAGAAAGTCACTGCTTCAAGATTGCATGTAGGGAGCAGTGCAGTGTCAGTGAGACCTCAGACAAGAAATGTCCACTTGGAAGACTTAGGAAGTAAGAACATAAGAAGCTTTGAAAAGAATTCTATGCACTCAAGAGTGATATGGACATTGTGGAGAGGAGACTACAGAATCAAATAAATGGTATAGAGTATATCTTGTGGACAAATGAGTGATCAATGACTTGGAGCCAGAGAGATATCCCCAACCCACTTCAACCAGTTGTTAGCAATTAAGGTTTGGAGCCTTGGCATGACTTTGGAAGAGGGTCATGAAATTTTATTCAGATAAGTCTAGGAAATAAATTTCATTATATTATAGTTTTAGGTTAAAAAAGGAAAAGAAAAGGAATCTGTGTATCTTATACATCTGAGCATGTAGACTAAGACTCACACTTGCTTAGAAACGGGAATAATCACAAAATAACAACAGTATTGGGAATTTACAAATGCACTGACCCCCTCAGTACCTCATGTTAAATACTTGCAAAGTTAATTCCTCCTTTACTTCTCTCAAGTCTATGAAATAGATGAGTTTTGTTATTGTTGTTGTTGGGGCTTCACTGCAGGTATAAAGAACTGGGTTACATTGGTTGCATTTGTTAGATAACTCTGATAACTGTGTCCCTAGCATAGATGCTTTTATTAGCCCCATTGGCTTCATTTCCTGAAGGAATCTCAGGCTTGGTAACTTGTTAAGGTTGTAATGATGCCACATACCTTCACAATGTCAGTGTTTGCCATTTTCTCTGGCCTGGTGATTTTCTTTCTGAGATACTTTCACTAGAAGATGATACCATCTTTATTATGCCATCAAAATTGTCCTAATAGTAGCACTGGAAATATGGAAAAGTATTTATCAAGTGAGCCTGAGTAATACTCATTGATACAGAATCAAATATCCTCAAAAACTTATAAAATTCAGTGTGGGCAAAGGCATCCTTAAATTCTAGAGAAGTACAACTATAGATTTAATGAAGATAAAATAAGGGTTCAAATTCACTTTACACTTAATTTTCAGCATAATTTTTAGGATAGAACAAATATGTCCCCCTTTCTTCCACTACCTTTCTCGCTCTCCACCATCCTTGGGAGAAGGGTGCTCATCTCTGTTCCATTATCTATTCATGTTGAACTTGGCCATATGACATTGGCCAACAAGATGTGAGCAGATGTGCCACAACTTTGTGGTTGGGTTTGCTATCTTGGATGTCAGTGATCTTCCAGAAGGAGAAATTTCCCCTATTATGGGAAATCACTCCCTCTTGAGTCTCAGACAAGAATGACCAAAATCAGAATGAGCAAATTTCTATCTTTAAACCAAGCCTGGATAAATCCCTACCTAAAAGCAGAGCTACTCAAGATGATGCACAAACATATGAGATGAAATGAATGCTTATTCTTGTATCTAATTGTGATTTTTCTTTGTATATCTCAAGGGTATACACAGAAACAGCCAAGTGATACAATGATCAGTATGAAAGATGGTCCAAGTGATCATCTCTTTACTTTTAACTTTACCCTCTGGAATCAAATTTCAGTTCAATGAATCCTGAGATTGAAGTTCTCTAATATATGGCTATTGTTCTTATTTTTTGAGGTATGTATATAACTCAGTAACTAGATGATAGTAGAGAAAGTTTGCCTGAGGAGCCTACAAAGTTGCCTTTTCCGAGGTACAGTCCCATAGAAAGAAAGCAAAAATGTCTCCAAGAAGTAATAATTGTGAGCATTTAGTTTTTCTAGTAGGTGGATATTCAGAATGGGAAAGATTTGGAGAGAAATTTGGAGTGATGTGCTATTACAAAGATACTTTTCTTAGGGTTTCATTTCTTCATCTAAAGAAGCAACCATGGTAAACATTACATAGAACAGTTATTTTTCATTTACTTCACAAATATTTATTAAGCATCAATAATTATTGATCTCTCCTCCCTGTGATATATGTTAAGGGTGCAATGCTGGAAATAAGAGAAAAAGAGAAATTTCTCATGTCATGAAGCATGTTGTTTGGTGAAGTGAACAAAATTCTCAAAATCAAATATTCATAGTAATTAAATAAATATATAACTAAAAACTTCAAACATTGTTATAAAAATTAAAAGACATAGAGGATCTGTGTTTAGCCTAGTCCTTCCTAGGCTTTTCTGGGAGCTCTGTATTGTCTGCAGTGTCTCTGAAATTTCATTACCATTCACCTTTAATGGAATCTAGTGGGCTCACAGCAGATGCTTCCAACAGTCTCCTGGAATATGCATTATACTGAACTATCTTGGTCTGATAATTTAATATATTATGATGTGGGAGAGCATTAAAAAAGAGCAGCAGAATGCCTAGATTTCAAGGTACTATTTCTGTTTCTACTTTTCTACATAGGCCACTGTCTCTGGTCAAGGAATTTAATATTACTGGATTTAATTTTTCTCATCTGTAAAACTTATCCTTAATAAGTTTTAAGGATACATAAATATGTCCTGACCATCTCCGAATATCTGTTATTGTATGACTCTATGATAATAACTTCTAAAGTGACTACATATGTTTCAGAAATGCACAATTAAGAAAATATTCTAGTATGTAAGATGAGCAGGGACCTAAAGACTCATGCACTGTACCTTTTCAATATATTTTTTCTGTGAAAGCTTTACTATCCATAATGGCTTCTATATGAAAATTTTCCAAAAAAAAGAACTTTGAATTTAACCTGCTAATTTAAACCTAAGACTATGTGTGCGTACATTGTGGAAAGTACATTTCTGCAGCAGCTGAACTTCCAAGTCTAAAATCAATGAGGCAAAACTGCTTTATTGAGTTATCCCAAGAATACCTATTTGCATTTAGGGAGCCTTTGTCTAAGGATAGCCAGAACTGTAGAGCAGAGAAGAATAATAGCCATCATCAGATCTAATCCATTATTTTGCAAATGAGAACCTTCTTATCTCATTTTATCCTGTGCCAGCTTGGATTTGGTTTGACCTGAGAGCATCTCACTGTATTACTATCACTGTTATTACAGAATGAAGGGAATAGACATTTATTGACCACCTAATGTGTTAGACACTGTGACAGGCAATTGCATACTGTTGCATTTGTCTCTTACAATTTCAAAGCAAAGCAGGTATTAATCCTGCCTTTTACAGATTAGGAAGTGAAATCTCAGAGTTCATATACATTTAACAAATACATCTAATTTGTTAGTGGCAAAGAGAGGATTTGAAACCATTGTTGTGTATGTTACCTCCAAATGCAATGATCCTCCTACTATTCAAGTTAGGACCTATGCATTGGTATTCAAAGAGACTACAACCTCCTGAAATTGCTTGTGAAGTTTTGATTATATATAAATAACCATTTGTGTGTGTATGTGTGTGTGTGTGTATATATATATATAACTATATATTACTGTATGTGTGTGTTCATGTGTGTGTGTGTGTGTGTGTGTGTGTAACTTAATCATTTCCTCTTTGGACATAACTTTTAGTTTTGGTTAAATCTTCAAAGGGATATATGAACCTCAAAAATTTAAGATCCCCAAAAGTTCATTCATATAATTATGATTGTTAGTATCATTATTTAAAATCTACCTATTGCAGAAATCATTTGGGAAAATTTACAAGATGCATCAGGTAGTCCAGGCTTGATGGTGTCCCACATCTGAGTAGGTTAAATGCAGAAGGTCCATTTCCTACTCAGTCTCCATGACCATGGGAGAAGACTATAGCTACTGGTGTTCCACCCTGAGTGAACTAGAATGATGAAGTCCTCACTATCTGGAATACCATAGGTCATGGAGACAGAGAAAGTAGAGAATCATTTACTGGCTCATATCTGTACCCTTAATTTCTGCTCATGCTTAGTTAGCCAGAGTTAGCAACATGATTATACCTAACTACAGGGGGCACAGTCTTCCTGAATGCTCAAGGCAGAATAGCAAACTTTTTTTCTGGAAAATGTCAGAGAGTAGATGTTTTCAACTTTGTGGACCATTCTCTATCACTTAAGTACACAGTCCTGCTGTTGTAAAATGAAAAAAAGCCACAGAAAACAAATAATCATAATGGGCATGGCTGTTTACCATTTAAGTCCAATGGCTATCATTTGTGGAGCCCTCATCTATATATAATCAATATGCCTTGGTTGCTGAGCAATAGCAAAGCTTTTTGTTAAAGTCAAAGACAAATTTCTACATTGGCTGCAGAAAATGGAAGTTTAGTTATTAAGTGGGTATCTTCAACAAAACTCTTATAACATATATAATTTATGCCTAAAAAAACTGTATCACTCTTTCTAAATTAAAGCTAAGACATAATTCTATGGACTGAAAAAAGAGCTTAAATTTAAATCTCTCCAGTAGCATGATTTGATCTAGGAAAAAAATATCTGAAATAAATATAGATAGAATCTGAAGTAAATGTAGATAAATAAAATATCCTAGAGCTAATCATTCATTAATAATATTTCCCATAATTATCAATGTTGATTTTTTAAAAGTGGGCAGATGGAGATCAGATTAAAGATGGCAGCTGAGTAACAGCGTCCCTACAACTGGGCACGGTGAATCTGGGGAGACAAGACTCCAGACATCTCTGGCCAGTGGGATCTGCCTATTTTCATCCCTTTGAGGATACAGGGAGCCATCAAGGGACTTCTGGACCGCAGGAGGAGGACAAAAAAGTGGAAAACTGGCAAGTGGCTGCATGTGTTCGATCAACCTAATCACACCAGCAACCGTGAGTACAAGCAGCAGTGAGACTGCAAACTGGAAAGGCCTTACCTGTGAACTTTTTTGGTGTTCTTGGACTTGGTGCTCAGTTGAGCTGCCTTGGGGAGAGCTTGAGCAGGAGTGTGGAGAACTTTGGGCATTGTCTGGGGCCCAAGACCAAGCCACTGAGCTGGGCAAAGGAAGCCATTGTGTGAAAAAACTGCTCTGGCAAGCTCTGCCATCAGGGTTCCAGAGCAAGGATCGGGCAGGGCAAAGTAACCTAGTGACTGAGCAACCTAAAGGTGGGGACTGAACTGCCTTACAGCCTTAATACTTAAGGGCAGAGTGAGACGGTTTTGGCACACTGGAGTCTTGAGCTGTTGCCCTGGGTAGAGTGCTGTGACATCACAGCTCATAGCAACCTCAAACTCCTGGGCTTCGTGCTTCCCAGACCTCCATAAGAGCTGTGCAGAGACCCCGGACCCATGACCCGCACCCACTGGGCCTCCACATTCCCTGACCAAGAACTGCGGGAGCCACACAACCCTATGTCCTCCCTCCTGTGTCCTCCAAGCCTCCACACTAGCTCATTCATCTGGCCAGGGACCCTGGTAGCTGTGTGCCCTCTGGAGCCCCCCCTGCCTCTGCACAGAGCACTTCTTCTGGCCAGAGACTGCTGTGCCTTGGGCTCTCTGTGCCAAAGTCACTGGGTGCCAGGCACTCCAAGAACTGTGCACACCACCCCCAGCCCTGTTGCTGCATCCGGGTGTGTCACACACCGGAGCTGCTTCTACAACCAGAATTCCCTAGCTACAGCAGCCCCAGAGGAACTAAACAGGGTCACTCCCTACAAAAGTCCAGCAACAATAGAGTGACCCCACTGGGGTCTAATCTTGAAGAGACGCCTCCCCAACTCTGAGAACGGCCAGAGGCAATGGTGAAAAACAATCATGAGGCAAAATCAACAGAAAAACTCTGGCAATATGAATAATCAGAGTAGATCAAACCCCCCCCCCCAATGGATCAATGGGGCAGAAACAGCACAATACCCCATGCACAAACAAATAGCTGAGATGTCAGAAATCCTTTCTTCTGCTTGCTCCATTCTGTTACTGAGGGATTCTACTGTCTTTCTCAGATCTTTGAGGGATGCAACTTCTTATCTCAATGTGTCAAAATCTTTGGTCAGTTGGTCTTTGAATCTGTTGAATTCTTGAGATAACTTTTGGAATTCTAATTTGATCTTATTTACTATCCAGATCCTGAATTCAGTTTCTGACATCTCAGCTATTTGTTTGTGCATGGGGTCTTGTGTTGTTTCTGCCCCATTGATCCTTGGGGGAGTTGATCTACTCTGATTATTCATATTGGCAGAGTTTTCCTGTTGATTTCGCCTCATGATTGTTTTTCACCGATGCCTCTGGCCGTCCTCAGAGTTGGGGAGGCGTCTCTCCAAGATTAGACCCCAGCGGGATCACTCTATTGTTGCTGGATCTTTATAGGGAGTGACCCTGTGTAGTTTTTCTGGGGCTGCTCCAGCTACAGAGTTCTGGTTGTGGAAGCAGCTCCGGTGTGTGACACACCCGGATCCAGCAACAGGGCTGGGGGTGGTGTGCATGGTTCTGGGAGTGCCTGGCGCCCAGTGACTTTGGCACAGAGAGCCTAAGGCTCCAGCAGTCTCTGGCCAGGAGAAGAGCTCTGCATAGACGCAGGTAGGGCTCCAGAGGGCACGCAGCTACCAGAGTCCCTGGCAAGATGAACAGGCTAGTGTGGAGGCTGGGAGGACATAGGAGGGAGGACGCAGGGTTGCGTGGCTCCCGCAGTTCCTGGTCAGGGAATGCAGAGGCCCTGTGGGTGCGGGTCACCGGTAGGGGGTTACTGCATATCTCTTATGGAGGTCTGGGTGGCACACAGCCCTGGAGTTTGAGGTTGCTATAAGCTGTGATGTCACGCGACTCTACCCAGGGCAACAGCCCAAGGCTCCAGTGTTCCAAAACCGTCTCGCTCTGGCTCCTAAGGATTAAGGCTGTAAGGCAGCTCATTCCCTGCCTTTAGGCTGCTCAGTCACTAGGTTACTTTGTCCCACCTGATCCTTGCTCTGGGACCCTGAGGGCGGAGCTTGCCGGGGCAGTTCTTTCACAATGGCTTCCTGTGCCCAGCTCAGTGGCTCATTCTGGGGCCCCAGCCAATGCCCAAAGTTTTCCACACTCCTGTTCAAGCTCTCCCCAAGGCAGTTGAACTGAGTGCCAAGTCCAAGAACACCAAAACAGTTCATAGGTAAGGTCTTTCCGGTCTGCAGTCTCACTGCTGCTTGTACTTACGGTTGCTGGCATGATTAGGTTGATTGAACACACGCAACCACTTGCCAGTTTTCCACTGTTTTTGTCATCCTCTTCTTGTCCAGAAGTCCCTTCCTGGCTCCCTGTATCCTCAAAGGGATGATTATAGGCAGATACCACTTACCAGAGATGCCTGGAGTCTTGTCTCTCCAGACTCGCGGCACCCAGTTGCAGGGAAGCTGTTAACTCGGCTGCCATCTTTAATCCGATTCCCCTAGATGCTTTTTTAAAGAAATGGAGATTATAAATTTTCATAACCACCAATTCATACAAATCAGGGCAGCTGAGTTGCAGTGTTCCATTTATTCTTCATTTGTGCATTCATTAAGAATCGAACCTATTTCATTAATCATATCTTAAGAGATTACCTACTTTGGCTCAACTCAGTAAGCTGTCATTCCACACTACTTAAAATTTTCAAGCATGTACAAGAGGATTTGGAGGAAATCAGAATCAACATCTGTCTCTGAATATTGACAGAGTAACTAGCTTCAGTTTAGTCTAATATCCTCAGAAGCCTAGGGAGTGTGTTGATATCTATTTGGATAACTCGGCACTAGGACTAGTTTTCTGATTTGGGAATTGATTATTAATGCACTTCTGTCCTTAGGTCTGGCGGGAATTTCCTGACCGTTTGGTGGGCTACCCCGGTCGTCTGCATCTCTGGGACCATGAGATGAATAAGTGGAAGTATGAGTCTGAGTGGACGAATGAGGTGTCCATGGTGCTCACAGGAGCAGCTTTTTATCACAAGGTAAGAGGAGGGTTCAGGCTTGGGGCAAATGGGTCTGGGCTGGCAAAACTGAAAGTATGACACACATTTTATTAGGCCCAATTACCAATACCTGCTGCTGAGTTAAGGCAAAATGGTTCTACTCAGAGGGCTTAGAAAAGTCATGTTGTGAGATACTCTATTAAAAATAAAGCTTTTGTTTTTCTAATTATTAACATAATACATTCTCATAGTAGGAAATATGAAAATTTAACAGAATAAAATTAAGAAAAATTACCTATAATTTTATCATGTAGAGATAACTATTATTATATTTAGATGTTTTTTCAGTTGCCTTTTATTTATTTGCCTATTCACCAGAGACAGTTGTAAATATTCTCATTAGGCTGCTTTATTCACATGTTCTATTGTGAGCATTTTTTCATATCATTAACATTTCTTCATAAACCATTACTTCTTAGCATAATTACTAAAATGCCCTTGTATTAATGTTCTATAAATCATGCGTAACTATTTCTCTATCATTGGATATTTAAGTTTCTAATTTTTTGCTATCTCAGATAATGCTTAATATCTAATGTTTAAGTAGTGATTAATGTCTGTTTTTAAACTGCCTTTACTCACAACCATTGTGTTAGAATTCTGGAAATAGAATTGTTATATTAAAGGGAATGAATATTTGGAGAATTTGGGGAATTATATATGTTGGTTTCAGTATTCTTTGTGCCAATTTAAAATCTCACTAGCAAAATATAAAACTAATTTTTTTACCATGCCTTTTTCTGTGTGAAATATATATACACCCATATATGAGTACATTAAATATTAAACTTAGCTATTCTGGTAAGTAAAAATTAATCTTATTATTTTACATTTGATTTGATTATGAGTAAGGTTGAAATTCTTTTTGTATATTTTTTATTCCTTGTATTTTCTCTTTTCTAGGAATCATTCCTTCATGTTTTTGACTTTTTTATTAATAAGAGATTGTATAATATCCATTTGATTTAAGAATATGCAGTTTGATGGTAGAATGCTCCCTAGAAATATATGGTTTACTTGAACAGTAACTAGTTTGTTTTCCACAGTAGCATAAGGAGCTGGTGTAGGAGAGAGATCCGTTCAACTCAGCACCATAAATTTATCTATGTATCAAGTGCTCAGCACTACTGTCTTCATGTTCTTCAATGCTCTAGACCTAGAAATGGGTTTTTGTTCTTAGCAAAAAAAATTTCCAAAAGCTAAGGTTTGTAATTCTTAGGGTTTATGGTAGTAGATTGTGTACAGTTTGATTTTTGACCCATTAATTTCTATATCATACATGTAGATTATGGTAGTTTCAGATTGGCCTCATTTTTGTTCTATTTTAAAAAGCACATACTTTTGAAAAAGAATGACCGTACTAAAGATGCCTAGTCACTTGGCCAAAAGCATTCTAACATTGCCTTTTTTCCTTTCTTTGGATACAGCCTTGTGATTAATCTTAAAGGAGAAAGCTTGTCCCCTTGCAGGGCTACATTACCTCTTACATTAGCCAAAGGGAACTGCTATTTGAACGTTTCTTCTCTTTGTTTTACCTGACAGTATTTCAATTACCTATACACCTACAAAATGCCTGGAGATATCAAGAACTGGGTGGATGCTCATATGAACTGTGAAGACATTGCCATGAATTTTCTGGTGGCTAATGTCACGGGGAAAGCTGTCATCAAGGTAGGAGGCTCTGCCACTTACTTCTTTATGATTTGGGGCATGTGTCTATTCTGTGGTCCTAAAAAGTTCTTTTCACTATAATGAATAATTGAACTAGATGAACTTTAATTTCCCTTTCAGTTCAGTATTCTGAAATTGATGCTATCATGTTAGAAAACTGAAGCTAGGTTTTGACAGTTTAAACTAATTTTTATACAGTTTCTTTAGTTACAGTTTTTAACCTTCAGCATAATAGATAAAGGCTATGATGATAGGTTTATGACTCACGTTTTAAGAAAAAATTTAATTTTATTCTCACAGCTAATTTGGAATCTAGTTCTGTCAGCTAAAGAATGCATTTTACATCTTAAAGTAAGAGGAGTTTTATTTTTATTTACATTGAGAAGGTTGTATGCCTTGTATAATTATGTAACTATAGTTGTTCTAACTACTGTTTTTAAATATCAATTACCAGTTTTTAAAGTACATATTAAAAGCTGAGAATACATCAATTTACATTCTTTAATTTTCCTATGGGAGGTCATCTGTAAAAGATGTCTGTTAATTCTGTTGTTGTTGTTGTTGTTGTTGTTGTTGTTGCAGTTTGGCCAGGGCCAGGTTCGAACCCTCCACCCTCGGTATATGGGGCTGGCACCCTACTTACTTAGCCACAGGCGCTGCCCAGTTCTTTTTTTTTTTTTTTTTTTTTTTCAGTTTTTGACCAGGGTTGGGTTTGAACCCGCCACCTCCGGTATATGGGGCTGGTGCCCTACTCCTTGAGCCACAGGCATACCACCTGATGTCTGTTAATTCTTAAAATTTATACTTTGTTCATTAAGATTCCTAGCTATGTAGAGAAAGTACATTTCTTTGTAATGGGTAGAATCATTTGACTTTTTTTTCTTCTGGATTAGAATTTCTTTTTTGTGTACACACACGTGTGCTTTGTTTTATTTTATTCAACAATTATTTATTTGTCTCCTATTGTGTTCAAGGTGGGGTAAAGTACTAAATGTAAAATTAAAATAATCTTAGAAATGGGATGACAATTTAGGCATAACATTACCAGAAAGGAAAAAAAAATCAATAAATTTGACTACTTAGAAATTAAAACCATCAGCAGACAAAATAACACACTGAAAAAAATTTCATAACAAATATGGCAGATAAAGATTTGATGCCCTCTCTCTATAAAGAACTTATACAAATTAATCAGAAAACACTAATACCTGATAGAAAAGTGGGAGTGAAAAAAAAATTTTTTTTTGCATATACATATGTTTGTTTGGTTTCCACTTTTTGCATTCACAAAATCAAAAAGGCTTAAAATTTAATAATAATAACAATGTTTAAGGTAAAGACTAGAAACAAAAACCTCATAAAGAATGAACGAAGATAAATATATTCAGAAAAGAAATCAGACGATTGCTGCAACAAAATATTGAGCAATAATAATAATGATACAAAAAAAGTAACATTCACGTTGTCAAATAAGAGTATGTCTATTATAGAATGCTTTGACTCTGAGGTTCACTATGGAGTCATCAGTTTACTTCTTATTTTTTTTTTCAAAGTCTCAAAAAATAGACAACTAATATTTATAAATAAAAATGAAAAATAATTTCAAAAAACAGATTATGCCAAATCTTATAGACAACAGAAAAAGAAGAAATACTTCAAAATCATTCTACTTCATCTGGATGTACCTGATATTAAAATTGGGAAAAATATATTATTATAAAGGGAAATTACAAACATACTTCACTTATAAATGAGGATGCAATATCCTAAACAACATATTAACAAGTTGAATTAAAAATTAATGTTTGAGTAATGTATGGATTAGAATTTCTTGTGTAAAATTCCTGTCTGAACCTGCCTCAAAAGGCTAGATTGTGAGGGGAGTTTATGCCGGAAACACAATATGACATTCTCCACTGATTAAAGCAAACTGACTAAGGGAAGAGGAAAATCCATTATCTGTGCTCACCAAACTTGCCCTAATCTCAATTCTCAATAACTCAGTGAACAACTGACTTCGAAGAAAATTAAAGAATGTAAATCGCAAGGGTAGCTTTAAGGGACCACCCCCTAAATTCCGAGTTTGTTTTCCAACGTGTTTTTAGCTGTGGTTGTGTACCCTAGACAGTAATTCTCAGTGTCTCTTTGCTTCTTAGCCTAGCTTTAGTTATTAGCTTTCCTTCCCTCCCCTTCCTTTTCACTGTCATGATAGCAGTCTCACCTGAATTTGCTAGAAAGATCACTAGAAACTGAGAGTTCAGGAGGGTGTTGAGGAGTCAGGGGAAGAGGATTCAGGTTGTGAGGAACTACTGGATTTTTTTCCTGACTCAAGGGAATTGCAGAGTAACCTGGCATCTTCACAAGCATGATGCTGCTCATAGCGTTTGCCATTAGCTGGAAGGAGGAGAAAGAGTGCCTGTTGGAACTAAGGTTACGGTGAAAGTTATGGGAAGCTGTATTTCATCGCCCTTATGGCTGCAAGAACAAATGGTGTTTATACAAGGACCTTGGCAGTGAGAAAACAGTCATTAAACAGGAATTAAGGAGCTTGTCATCACCACTTCTTTCCAGTTACAGAAGGCAAAACCCCTCCAAGCCTTTTTATTGGGCCCTTGTGAGTTCTGCTGTTGGCTGAGCCAGACAGAATTGAATGGAGGAGTGGCAAGGGGGGTGTGTGTGTGTGTGTGTGTCTGTGTGTATACACACATGTGTGCAGCATCTCAGCTTACAGCACAAGCATGCAGAATGGTATCACAGCATGATTTTATTGTCTTTGGCATTGACATCCAGGTATATTTTTGTCCTCTCCTGGCAGGTAACTCCACGAAAGAAATTCAAGTGTCCTGAGTGCACAGCCATTGATGGGCTTTCACTAGACCAGACACACATGGTGGAGAGGTGAGTAAGCCTCCAACTAAAAGTCTGCCCTAGCCTCTGATCTCCATTTCCTGCCTTGGGCCTGTTTATGGGACTTTGTTGGAGATACAAGGATAGCAGCTGGTAGCCGTAGTCACCTCCATTTGCACTGTGGGAATTGGGTTAGTTCAAGCCCAGGTCACCCAAAGAATTAATTTGGAATGCTACTCACTCAATTTGTAATGGCTGGAAGGGTCTTAAAAATATAGCTGGTCTTAAGCTCCAGAAGCCAGATTCTCCATGTGGACTAAGCAGTTAACCATCTACCGTCATTTGAGTGGAAGCTAGTTAATTCCAAGGAAATACTGGATTGTTTTTCAAGGTAATATCTTCATGTTATAGTAAAAGCTTGATTAAGAAGAATTAAACCAAACCCACCAGAGACACATTACCTTTGCTGACACTACTGAAATGCCTGCCAAGAAACAGGATCGAAAGCAAAACTTTTTTTTTTTTTTTTTTTTTTTGCAGTTTTTGGCTGGGGCTGGGTTTGAACCCACCACCTCCGGCACATGGGGCTGGCACCCTACTCCTTTGAGCCACAGGTGCTGCCCCAAAAACAAAACTTTTTGTGTTACAGAGAGAGAGAGGCCGGGGCAGCTCTGAAATACTGCCTTTATTTCACTACTCAATAAGCACACCTTTGTGTGGAATATAGTCCTAGGCCTGCGGGTGAGTAGGTGTGTGTCTTAAGACTCTTGTACTCTTGTACTACACCTAATAGTTCTCACTGTACCCCAAAAGCCCCTAAGTTTCAAAGTACCTGAATCAAATCTAATTCTTTCCAGTGGCAGCTCCTCACACAGATATCAAGCTGTGACACTCAGTAGTCCTATTGTCAAGAGACAAAAGACACTCAAAGAATGTTATAGCAGCCCTTTAAAATGAGATATCTAATTAAGTGTCCACAGATCTCATATGCATCTACTTGCATGATTTTTTTCTGGAATATATCTGCTATATTAAAATCCTTCAAAACTGGAGGATTTTTTGTGCAGAAAGTTGTTCTAGTTGGTGTGAATTCTTCTATAATGTTTTATTCCTTCTTACTCTCTAATCTCTTTTTTGTATATAAACGTCTTACCCAATGGCATGACTTTTACCAATTTTTGATGTGAAATAGTGTATAATACTGTCATGATTTTGGAAATGTCTGCCACTGGTGTCCTAAGTAGCACATTAGTTAAAGGTAGTGACATTAACTGTCATGGCTCATTTGGAAGAGACCCCACTTGTACTTCTGTTGGAGTACATGACATTTTTATTAAATCTCCCCTGTTCTCTGTTTTGGGGAGACTTTCTAACAGTAAGCTAAGTGGTTATTGATTGGGCTAGGAATATATGTTTCAGGAAAGGAAGTATAGGGAGAAAAGTTGACCCGACAATGGCCTTCAAGTTAATGCTGAGGCTAAGCAACTCTTCCACTGAGATCATAATAAATGTAAAGAGGTTTAAAAAGCAGTGAGGGGGATTTCACTTAGGTATAATTATTATTGAACATGGAAGAAAATAAAGGGGATAGGGAGTCTTCCTCTTTGGAAGAGAGTTTTGAAATAGAATAGACAACGACCTAGGTGTCGTTATGCTTGAATCAGATTATATCAGAGTTTATAATTATCAGTAAAAACATTTATATATAAACACACACACAAACATACATTTATATGCATATAAATCATAATCCAAAGCTATTTTTGATAAGTGTCTTGAATGAGACTCAAAGAGTTATAATTGATTAGGTAAAAGAGAAATAACTTCTTGCTAGATTGATTATTAAGAATAATTTTACAAAAGAGGTAACACTTGAAGTGAGCCTTCAAAAATCACTAGGATCCCAGCCAGTAAATCTCTGGGCAAGAAGAGGAGATTCTAGGCAGGGGGAACTAAATGATCTGTCAAAGGTGCTTGATCAGCAAGTCCAAAGTTTATTTGGCAAGCAACAAGGAGTCCAGCTTGCCTAGAGCATAGAATGCTAGTCTGTTAATGCCAGACTGCAAAGGGCTTTGAGTTCCCAATGGAGCAGCTTGAACTTTTTCCTCCAGGCTCTGTAAACCATAGGAGGTTTATGAACTGGAGACTAACTTGATCAAAGCATCACATTGAGATTAATTTGGAAATCGTGCAGAGTATGGAACGAAGGGAGAAAAGATTAAAGAAAGAAGACCATTGAACTAAGCTAAGTGTGAAAAGGGAAGAACAAATTAAATTATAAGAGATTTATTTTCCAGAGGAAGATATGTCAGAACTTGGTTTCCAACTGAATAGATGTGGGAAGGTTATGGAAGAGTTGGAGGAATTGGCAGAGATAACGTGGAGATTTTGAGTCAACAGTAATGATGATGGTACCTTTAATAGTGTAAATGACAGAGTTAGGAGGGCATGCTAATTAGGGGACGGTTTAGGTGAGTCTTTAAGACAGTGTAATTAATGAGGAGAGGAGGAGACTTTTTTTTTTTTTATTAGATCAAAATATGCACCATAGATGTGGCCCGACCCATTACCCTCCCACCCCCCCAAACGCCCCCCCCCCCGGCCCCTACGTTGGGCGTTGGCCCAATTAGTTTGGGTGTGTTGGGGTTTATGCCTTATTGTTAAGAAAAATTTTTTATTTTTATTTTATTTATTTTTTTTAAACAGAGTCTCACTTTGACGCCCTTTGTTAGAGTGTCAT
>CAUYPK010075487.1:0-20271 GCA_963574355.1 Loris lydekkerianus
ACCCAGCCCTATCGCGACCATCTGGAGCCCTGGACGGGCCATTTCCTGGAACATGGGGCTCTCTGGAGCCCTGGATGCCATTTCCAGGAACATGGGGCTCATGTGGGGTAGACACCTTGTAACATGCCTGGCCAGCTAAAAATTTTCTATTCTTACAGTAATTCTAGTGCACCACAGGTGTTACAGATCCCAGGAAGTAAGCCTTTTTGCTATGGAGAAGTTTGGGTTTGTTTTAGTTCTGGTTTTGATTGTTTGGGTTTTTTCCTGGTAAGTCTTGTCTCTGTAAATATTTTCCTTTATGATAAGGAAACCGACTTAGACTGTTTTTCTCAAGGGAGGTGGAGACAGCTGAGAATCAGCGAGCAGCAGAGCCAACAGATCTGTCCCAGGGCAGCTGACGCCGCTGCCAGGGCTGGCCGTGCCCGTGGGGCAGTGACCGCAGGGTTCCAGCCCCCCCTGCTTCTGTTTCCAAATGGGAAAGTGCTGCCAGCAGCAGATCTTCTTTGTCACCTTCTCCTGGCGCATCCTTCACAGATAAGTGGGCTGCGGCTCCCACCATGTGCACTGCCAGCTCTGCAGCTGCCCCAGCACAGCAGCAAACGTGGGGCTCTAGGAAACAGGTGAGCTGAGCAAACGGCACCGTCGGGGGGGGGGGGGGCAGCAGCTGTCAGGGAAGCTCCCTGGGGCTTAAGTGCACATTGATGGAAGCCGAACAGAATGCTTGAGAGATCTTGCCTGCTGAAGGCTAAATCTGCCTGCTGTCCACCAAGGCGCACAGCGCTGCCTGCGGCACTCGCCTTGCTGCTCAGTGGCCAAACGTGGACCCCAGAGAGAGAGCGGCCCCCTGCCACATTATAACAGCACCAACTCCGGCAACTCAATTAGTTTAGCTGAGCTGCTGCTCTCTTATCTGTAAATAGAGGATATTGTTATCAGTCTTAGAGGGCTGTTGTTGTGATTAAATGAGGAAATACATGCAGAGCACTTTGCACGATGCGAGGTAAAAAGAACGAGTTTGCAGTCAGGCAAACCTGGGTAGGAATCCTGGCTCCACCACCCGCTGGGAAGACCCAACCTCCAGCAGCCTCAGTTCATTCCCCGGTTAAAGGCTAAACAATCCTGTTCTCGTTAGTTGTTATTCAAGTTAAATGACAATTTATGAGCCAGTTTCAGTGTCCGCGTTGGGCACCACGCTCTCCTGCTCATCTGGGGCCCCTGCCACCATCACCGGTTGATGAAGACCCACACAGCTCAGCTGCTGGGACCATGCTGGGGACAGCTTGCATCCAGCCCATGACTGCAGTCAGGAGGGGAGGCTGCAAGAAGAAAGGGGGCATTACACGGACCCTCCAAGCTCCTCACTTCACAAACATGGATAACACGAAAGCTGCCAGCCCAGGATTTATATGTGTGCTAAAGCACAGATCTACTTCATTTCCTCCCCTACATCACTACGGTGAGCTTTAAAAGAATGCATGGCAGTCATTTCCTCCTATTAGAAAACACAACAGAAAATAGCCTGTAAGCTCCTCCTCAAAGGGAAAGGAGATGGGATGAAAGAGAAAAAGAATCAAAAGGAAAAGGAAACAAAAGGACTAAAGGAGCTTGTTACACAAAGAGTTCAGGTCGTGGAGCAGGTAGTTTAACTACAGCCCCAGACAGGGGGACAGGTTGGGCAAAGGGAAGGTGTGTCAAGCAACACCTTTCAGGAGATGGGCTCCAAATTGGAGAGAGATCACTCGGAAAGGGGCCTGGGCAGCCTTCGTCCGGGTCCTCCTTCTGTGTGCTGGGTCTCCCCGTGGGATCCGAGTAGGCCGCTGGGTCTCCCCGTGGGATCTGAGTAGGCCCGAGGGAAGCTGGCCTCGGGTACACCAGAAGCCTTAGTGGCTGATGCAGAAGGTGGGCGCGCTGACTGAATTCTGCGACTGCTCCTCAGGGAAGGTGGCAGAACAGCGTGTGCACAGGAGCTTGGCTACCCGGCGGTCAGGCGAGAGTTGGCACCTGGTGCCCCCGTGCAGCAGAGAACTGCAGGACGAGCTGCTTCTGCTTCTCAGGTGGGAAAACCAAGTATGGTCGTTATTAGAATCATAAGTATTTGCGATGGGAAGGATCTTGGTTGTATATGCTGACCAAAGGGGTTGACCATGGCTTGCTGTAAACACAGAGGCCCATACCCACCAAAGCTGTTAACACAGACTGACAAGACGGATGAGGCAGAACACGAGAGAAACATGTAAACAAACCCAAACCCCATCTCCTCGTTAAAATCTGTAGCCACTGAAATTTTAAGCTTCCCAGCAACTGAGACAAAAGAAAACTATGACCTGCAAAACCACCTCATACAATCCTCTCATTTTATGGATTAGGAAATGAAAGTCTGTATTATTTTTAAAAGCTTTTCCTCAATGAAATGTGTTTCCATAGTTTCTATAGCTAAGCGTGGAATTATTTCTACTTTAATGTTTCAGATTGATTTTTTTTCAAATGGGCTTTTTCACGAGGCACTGCTGACCTCCCAGAAACCAATTACACACGGCACACTGGAGAATGCTGCTGGGAAGTTAACCTGTTAAGCTGCAACAGCTCCCAGGACAAGAACACAGGCCCTTTGCTGCGAGCACCATTCTCCTGACCATCCGCTCAAAGCACCATTCTCCTGACCGTCCGCAGGCTGCATATTCTGGAAGCCCCCTCTGCTCGGTCAGGCTGTCCTCAGAGATTCTATCCTTTCATCATCCTCCCCAGGTGTCCTCTTAACAGACCCCTGCCCCATCTGATCCCGGAGGTGCTCCAGCAGGCGCTGCCTCCAGACAGGTTTGGAGAGACACCGACTGGATTAATGGAGGCCTGACGCAGGAGAGAGGAAGCCTCGTTGTGTCCTGATGTGATGGGAATGGTGGCCCTTGCTGCCAGCACTAGGGAGAATACTGAAGAGTAAACAGCAAGGACTCCTCATAGATTCTGCACCCGGGGTCTCCCTACCCAGCATCTCCCAGCCCTGGCATCTGTCTGCCCAGGCACAGTAAAGGATGGCATCTGTCTCAACTGCTTCTGGTTCCAGCTGGTCCTGCAGCAGCCAGCTCCGCATGGGTTGTTGGGTCACAAACACCTTTATACGCTGCAGCCGGCAGCCTCTCGCCTCACCGCTATGCTGTGACAGTTGCCTCTTGCTTCCCCCTCAGGACTCCCCTGCTTAGCACCACACAGGTGCAATCTGCAGAAGGGGTCTGCGTGTGTGCGAGACAGAGGCAGGTCATGGCATTTGTGTTTTCCTCCTTCTCTGCTAGTTTTCCTTTCCCTGCCCTCCTGCCCTATGGATTTCCCTGTGAATGAAAACCCTGAGACCTGCTTCAGCTCAGCTTCTGGGGTGCCCAGGGAGACAGGTACTCAACCCCTGGGTCATTTCTCCTGCTTTCAATTAAACCCAATTAAGCTTTCTGGCCAGGGTCACTGAATGACTGAGATTCTGCAGTTGGTTTGGCTTTAAATTTTGGTTACCTAGACATAATTTGCCTTCCTCTGGAAGAAAAGAACCTTATTTCCTTTTGGCAATCTGTGTCTTCTCCACTCCTGCTTATGCAGGTCAAATGGTGATACTTCTAAGTCCGTGTCAAGGATGGCACAGAGTTCCGGCCAATCCCTGCATCCCTCAGAGCAGCAGCTGCTCATGATGGTCACGTAACCCAAAAAGAGCCAGTGTGACTCAGCACAGACTTCCACTGGACTACTAGATAAAGGTGTGTCTTAGTTTCTACTGTACCTGCAGGTCTGAACCTGGAAAATGTGATGCTGGAACTGCAGGAGCCGTCTGGCCACCGCAGGAGGACAGCCAGCTCCTAGAGGACACCCAGCACAGGGAAAGCAGAACACAGAGAAAACGGGTGTGATGGTGCAGTCCGACCACACACTCCTTCCATCCCTTCTGCTGAGCTATAGGCCGGGCCCCAGACTTTACAGTCCCCTGAGCAGACACATCCCTTTCTGCTTAAAGCTGCTTTCGCTACTGTTCATGCGATTAAGTGCAAATGATTTGAAGAAGAATATTTATAGGATTTAAAGTATAATTATAAATCAAGCTCACAATTATTTGTCACTGAATTAAAGAAGAAAAGCAACTATTACCTTTAAAGTTCTCCGTAGATGTCTCCTAGATGCTAAATCTTTTTGTACACCCTTTCCAAGGTAGCTGCTATCGTGACTTTCTGTATTAGGTCCACACACTTCTCTCTATAATTTTATCAGACCCTTTTCTTCCTCAGTAATGTCCTGCAGTTTCCTACAGTCACAGCACTTACATCCTTTCTGGACACTCTGGGAGATTCCTCCATAGAGTCCGCCTGCAGCTACAATGCATTTGCTTTTGACGTCGTGTGCATATATTACAGTAATTTTTCAGCTGTTGGTGAAAATGTTTACTTCCAGGTTGTTTTTTGTTCACTATTGCAAACAAGTCTGATAGGAACATTCTTCTACATGTGACCTTGTGCCCAAGTGCATAGAATCCCTTTAGCATTTATACCTGGGAGAAGAATCTTTCTGTTAACAGTTTATCTTCAGTTTCAAATTTATTAGGTAAGTAAAATTTGTTCTTTAGAGTATTTTTATTAATGTACACCGCCAGACACCATAAATAAAGGAAAGCTTTTTAAAATCATTTCTCTAAAACTTGATATTATCAGACTTTGATGATGGCTATGAAATTTTACCTCGTCGTGGCATTTTAACTGCGTTTTTGTAATTAGTAATGATGTTGAAATCATAACTGCATTGTAAGGATTTGATCGATGCTTCCTCTGAAGGTAAAAAATTATGTTACACATTAATCATGCTTTATTTCAAAGTGAGCACCTGATTTATGTAAATAGTCAATGAGGAAACAAACAAAGTGGTGAGCCTTTAAAGAGAATCAGAATGAAATATTATTTGTAGCAACTAAAAGAAAGCATGATTAAGTGGGATGACTAATTTCCATATAAAACTAGTTAATATTCTATAGTGTAACATAACTGCACGTTTGGGGATTAAGACATCTTTCAGACCTCTACCAAACAAAATCGATGAGGTTTGTATTTGTATCAGACAATCATTTTGACAGCTATTAGTTTTCTATAAGTTATCATCCATCTTTACAGCATTAAAAACTTCCCTAATCCATAGCAACCTGAACAAAAAGAAACATCTTGAGAGCAGAAGCTGGTGAACTTTTTCTGTAAAATCAATGTTTTGGACTTTCAGGCCAGCAGAAGCATCCGTAAATATCACCCAAATGAACGCACAGGGCTGTGTTCTAGTGGAACTTGATTTATCCATAACTATCACCCAAATGAACGCACAGGGCTGTATTCCAGTGGAACTTGATTTATTTACCAATAAGGTAGCCACGTATTTGACCCATAGACCAGAGTGTGGAGACCTCTGCCCTGGATAATCAGACAGTTCATAGGATGGCCTGCTAAAAAACACTCAGACGTATATGGAGGGGACGTTCAGTGAGTCCTTTGGTCCATTTTAAAGAGTCGGGTAATTTTTCTTAACCGCCTCCTCTTTGACCAGAAATAATCTCCTAAGATTATTCTTAATTGTGAAAAGCTGGTCTCATTTGTGTTTGGGCCTGATTCATGTACATAGTTGTAGTAAAATGCATCATTAGTGAGCTTCAACCACCTTTTAATACTGCCAGCAAATCTACATCCCTATGGCATGAAGCACCTTACGAGGCTAGAAAGGTAACTTCCATCTGGAAAAGTAGAGTCTTTGCCACATCAGAGGCAATTTCATTGCCCTTGTTTTCGCTTCTAATCTGAGGCCAGGAAGTCAAACTCCAGACATTTATCTTTACCAGCTCAGCTGCAATGTCTATAAATATGGGTGAGTTCCTCTCTTCTCCATTAAGGTTCTTAACCAGCTAAGAGAAAGCCTTTCTTGCAACCTGTAAAGACTGGAAGTTTTAAGCCAGGGATCAGCAGACTTTCTGTAAAGGCCAGGACAGTAAGTATTTGAGACTTGGAGAGCCGGGAAGCTTCTGTTGCAACTGTTCAACTGCACTATCGTAGCACAACAGCTCCACAGGCAACAAGTAAAGGGTTGGATGTGCTTGTGGTCAAATAAAACTTTATTTACAAAACCAGATGATGGGTCCGATGTGGGGTGTGGCTCAGAGCCTGTAGTTAGGCAGCCACAGAACAGATACTAGCCCAGTTTTTTCATCAGATATTACAGAAAGTAAAGAAGTACAGACAAATATTCCAAGACAAATTTCTCATTTCAACAGAGAAAAAAACGAATTGTCTCTGCTTTGCATCCATATAACATTTGATACCAAAGCGATCACAGTTCTTTAAAAAAATCTTTTGAGTAGACTCATCCAAACGGGTGACAAATGTTAACACCTTTTATAGCTTTTTTCAGACTCCCCACTGTGATCCAAGGCAAATGGAACCCCCTTCAGCAAAAGGAATCTGGGTTTCATTCTTCATGATCTACTTCCCCAGTGTCAGGGCCACCAGAACAAAAGGTTAGTTTTATGTTAAAGAAAACTATTATCTTTTTCTCACTTAAAAAAATACTTCATTACTTTTCATGTATGTTAGTTATAACTGTTTACCAAAGTATGCAAGATCTATGTCCCAGAAAGAACTAGAAGGTGGAAACAAGTGTCAAAGGCAAGCACTTTTACAGACCTGCAAAACTCATTTGCTTATAACAACAACTCTGCTGCTACAAGTATCTTTTTGACACCTATTACCCTTTAAAGTGGCAAAAGAGAACACTTCTGTTAATATTGCCCAGAGGGATAGCTATTCTGTAGCACATAAAAATAAGAAGTTAAGAGCAAAAAATACACACACACTCCCACGCTGTCCCCCTCCCCCCCCCTTGGAGCATTTGGTCTTACTTAGAAAGTAGCCAAGTATTCATAGATTCTATATTAAGTAACACAATTAATATTGGTCTAAGATTTCAAAAGTAACTCAAGGATTTGGTAACTGTTTAAACTGGCACACTGCTATTGTTATAAATCATTTTTCAGAATTAAAATTTAAAACACATGATTTTATATTATTTATAATCAGTAACAAGTGTGATAAAATATAATATAAGCTTCCTTGGTAAGTAAATCAGCATAAGAAGTTTAGGAAGATTGGATGAATAACCCTCTTAATGAAGAAAATAAAATTAAACATTAAAAAGTCTTTCTATCTTCCTTTAAAAAGTAAAACGAGGATTTGTGTTATATTCTTTACCAGTAAAATTGGAGAAACACATACAGATGCTTTGAAAGCACATTTATCACAGCAGTCTGATTTGTTTAAGGATTCATTTTCATTATGTGAGCTTCACTTTTGATTTAGCAGCGTCTTCAAGAAGTGCTTTTTGTTAACAGCTAACAAAGCATTCAAAGTGCCATTAAGTTTGTTTTCTGGGAGTTGTGAGAGTTAAGAACTTAGAGAAGTTCTTATGAATGTACATAAACCAATTAGAACAGAGCACACTTACTTTAGGGGACTTCACAATTTAATTTATTAGTCTATTCTGTATAGTATTGCACACATGCAGGCACACGTACACACAGTGAGAAGTAGTCTCAGTAACAGATAACAGAGACCTTACAGCTTACTCTTTATAACTTTGGCCCAGGGACGGGACAATACGGGAAACAAAAAGGCACCGAACCAGAACTTCCAATGGAAGCAAGATACCTTTTTGTACAAACATAAAAACAAAAATGTCGGAAGGCAACTTTCGGTTATCTCCCACTGTGTGAGCCTAGATCTGTTTCCACCTGACAGAGGCTGCCTGGTGGTCAGACCATAAACTCACCCGTCATTGCTGCCACTCGTGGGTAATGACGTTGGGACTTGCACGAATCAGAACTGGATTCCAGCTCAGAGAAGAACTAGAGGCAAAGATAAAAATGAAGAGTTAAGGAGAGAGAGGGAGGGAGGAGGGAGGAAGGAGAGACGGAGGGAGGGAGGGAGGAGGGAGGAAGGAGAGATGGAGGGAGGGAGGGAAGGAAGGAAGGAGAGACGGAGGGAGGGAGGCTGCAAAAAATTAGAAATAGGAACAAGCAGTAAAAAAGGAGGAAGAAAGGAAGGGTAACAAAAAGGAAATTTTTATTGCCTCTGAATTTTACCCAGCAGGTAAGGAAAGATATGCACGCATAAAGAACCCAGGAGGGGCTCCTCTTGGGCACAGTTTAATTGATTTCAGAAGGTAAGCCGACTGGGAGTCTCAGTAGAATCTCCACAAGCATCACATACGATTTTCAAAAAACTAAAAAACCACGTCTCTCACGCAAACATAAAGTAAGCGTGTGTTAAAGATTTATAGAACTCATTGACGAGGGAACCAGCCAGATGAGAAGGCTGGATCTCTAATTGCCATTTAAATATTCATTGGCTCATTTCCCTGTTTAAAACCTTCGTCAACTCCTTTTTCTTTGCTTTCTTGAATCTGCTTATCATGGAAAATCAAAAAAGATTAAGAAAATCTTGGATCACATGGAAAGCAACATTCACAGTAAAATTCTCTGCCTCCTCATCAAGTCTTTTGACTCTGCATACAGAGTACTTTCTCTGCTAAGACAAAATCCTCAGCTTCTAGCAGCTTGCAGAAACTTTAGAAATATGAACTAATAGTAAAAAGGAAAAAAAAAAAAAAAAAAAAAAGGAACCTGGGGCAGAAACTCAGTGGTGCCTGTGGGCTGACTTAGTCATGATAATTTGGGGAACAGGCAGGAACCGAACGGCCCCCCAAGGCCAAAAGTCTTCCACCAGGAGATGTTCATGGGAAATGGACACACGGAACTTAATTTTCAATAAGTTTAGGGGGGGTTCAAGGTAAGTGAATTATCAACTGACAAAATAAAACTTATATTTTGCTTTGCTGCTGAAATCTTAGAAAGGTAATAAGAGATTCAGTGATTCACTGGTCATAAGTTTTGGCTTCTTTAGAAGGATAATTGAACTATGAAATATGTTCTGTAGATTCATATTATCTAGTTCTCAGTTTTGTTGTGAAAGCACCAGACATATGTATATTAATCTATATGGCCTTTCTCCCTTAAGAAAAATAACTTCGTTTATTAGCTTTTAAGGTAATACAAGAAAAAACTTGCTTGAACCTTGAATAACAATAAGAAAGTAAGAGGAGAGAAAAATAAACGGAGGAGGGAGAGGTGGAGAGAGAGAGAGAAAGGAATGGGGTGAGTAGCTTTTCTGCAAAACAAAATGAAGAAGCCATCTTCTAAATAAAGAGCTAAATTCTGAGGGAAGTGTTAATAAGAGCCTGTAGCAGATCGTCAGGTCCCAAGTGTCGTTAGAAGGACTTCAGACACTTAAAGAAATGTTGGACACTTGGAAAATTTTGTTTAACATTAATTCTTTGGAGGAAAAAAAATTGCACAAGTTTTGATGAAGGGGTCAGATCCAGGTGAACTTGGGTGTTTCAGGTGAGTCAGCAAGAATGAGTGTTTGTAGAAATGTGAGTTTCTTTTTTGTGCCTTTCTTTTTTGCTTATGGGAGGACAGAAGCACGGTCTCCAGAAAAGTCCCCTGTGGAACCACCTGCCATAAAGCTTCTCTGAAGAAAGACAGAACTGTTTTTTATAGGACAAGGTAATAGCAAGTGGGATAGAACTCTCTGACATGGCCATATTTTCCTAAGACTATGAAGCCAATATGACTTGACAATTTTTTCATTAAAAGATTTGAGATTTGAGTTCAGATTTCATATTATTGTAGCTTTCCTGCCAAGCCCAAATTTAGGAATTCTAGTTATTTTGTTTTTATTTCCCATTAATAGATATCTGTATTCCCCAATGGATGTTGATTATGACCCATTATCAATGGGCGAATTCTTTAATAACTTACTGAGAATTAACAAAGGTCCAGTGGCTTCAATATATTCTAATTCAAGAAGCCTAGGACAGGCATTGGGAGTCAGCATGTATATTTTTAAATTTCAAATTATTATGAGGGTACAAATGCTTAGGTCACATTGGGATTCTTAGCTAAAGTTCAAGTTGTAGTTAAGCTCTTCATTCAGGGGGTGTGCGGAATACTTTACACTGTGCCCGTTAAGTGAGAGCTTACCAATCCCTCTCCCCTCTCTTTTTTCTCTCCTCTACCCTCCCCTCACTGGAATTCAGTTGTGTTCCTCCCTGGGGGGTGTCCAGTTGTTTATCAACCCACGAATGGATTCATACTGTGGTGTATGGATACCGTGGAGTACTATTCAGCCATTAAAAGATGGAGATGTTCGTGTTTACCTGGATGGAGCTGAAACACGTTCTTCTTAGCAAAGTATCATTAAAAGTGGAAAAGCAAGAATCCAATATGCTCAATACTAGTATAAACCAAAAGATAAACAACTACACGTCCCCCCCCAAAAAAAAAAGATATATGCATGTTTTAATTTGGAAATTGTGAGCTAAACTGAACTACGTTGGGAAAAAGAAGTCTTTGTAGATTTGATTAAGTTAAGGATCTTGAGTTAAAATCATTCTGGACTGTTCTGGTGGCTCCTAATTCAATGGCAAGTGTCTTTGTAAGAGAAGCTCAGAGAAGGGCATGTGAAGATGAAGGCAGAGACCAGAGCTGTGCAAGTACAAGCCGTAGACCACCTGGGACTACCCTAAACTAGGAGTAGTTTACTAGAGGCTGCAGAGGCAGCATGGCCCTGCTGACACCTTGATTCCGGCTTCTTACCTGTTTACTTGTTACAGCAGCTTTTGGAAACTAATACATACTTCTATCACAACAAAGTGGGGAAATACACTTCTTGCACCACTGCTTTGTGCAAAATACATAAGGGATAGCAAAGAAAAGGAGATGAAAGGAGATGATCAGGAAGTTGGTGGAGGTCACTTTGCCAGGACCACACTGGGAGATGGAATGTCATCGGTGTGTGCCAGTCATGCTGCCGAGGAGGCAGAGACAGCAGAGGACAAAGGCAGCTGCAGAGGAAACAGGAGCTGGCAGCTTTAAAGGACTTCAGTGGCCACTCAATGAAAACATCTGCTCCGGAGTGTTACTTGGGAAGGGATTGTTCGTTGGGAAATATGCCTTCCTTGATTCTTCTGGTGGGAGCAGCATGCAACCCTCATCTCAAATGCCAGGTGGAGGGTGAGCATGGTGGTTCACATCTGCAATCCTAGCACTCTGGGAGGCTGAGGTGGGAGGATTGCCTGAGCTCAGGAGTTGGAAACCAGCCTGAACAAAGCTAACCCTAAATAGAAAAAACTAGCTGGGAGTTGTGGCAGGTGCTCCTATAGTCCCAGCTACTTGGGAAGCTGAGGCAGGGGATCACTTGAGCCCAGGAGTTTGAGGTTGCTGGGAGCTAGGACGCTACAGCACTCTACCCAAGGCAACAGAGTGACATTCTGTCTCAATAAAAATAAACAAGAAATGAAAACCCGGGTGGGTAGGAGGCAGCACCCAAGTTATGCCCTTGGTGCTTATCCCTGTGATGTTAGGTGTGCTTTCTCCTGAATTGTCTTTAGACTACATCACTGTGTCCAACAAAACCAAAATGCTGCCAGAGGGAATAATTGCTAGAAAAGAAACAGCGGCTTGGGAGAAATCTACCTTTTCTGATGTTTGTTCAACCTTTTTTCTGTGTAGAGTAGGCAGAAGGAACGCGGCTCCAAACAGTCACATTAGAAAGATTAAGCCCCGCTTCTCATCAGAGCTAGATAAAGACGAGGGTGCCCTAGAGAGGATCGTATCATCACACTAATACTTCTTAAATATTTGCTCACCATTTATTCAGTAGAGGAGGGAACAAAGGGATTTCTGGGGACATCTTGAACAGAATTTGTTATCAAATGTTTAAGGAAACTGCTTACTCATTTACTTTTACTTGCTAAGTCAGGATGGATCAGCATGGGAAAATGGGGAAACAAACACGCTTTGCAAATCTTTTTTTTTTTTTTAAATTTCAATAGTTCTTGGTTCCCAGTTTACTTTCATTATTTTCAGGAGCAGACAACTCTTCCTTGTTGTGGTGGAGAAGGATTCTCTGATGAAGCTTTTCCGGGGTTTTTCTGTGGATGCACTTGCTGACTTTCTCAAAACACTCTCATAAGAAGCAGATGGTATTCTTTGGTCCCCCCAGATAGTCAACAAGCAAAATGCCTTGAGCATCCCCAAATCTTTGCTCTTGACTGGTCCACTTTGGCTTTGACTGGACCGGTCCGCCTCTGGGTAGCCATTTCTTTCTGCTTTGTCTTCAGGATCTGTCAGAGCCATCTTCATCTCCTATTACAATTCTTTGAAGAAATGGTCCAGGCCTTGATTTTACTTATTTAAGTGACACACCTCTTGGGGGTGGGACACTATTAAGAGACGGACTTCACCCAGCAAATGCAGGCAGTGTAATCTGGCTCATTGTACCCTCAAAAATTGCCCCAAAATAAAAAAAAATAAGTGAAATTTCCATTGAAACCTCGGCTCTTGCCTGCCACATACCTGGGTGCAAGGGTTTTGGCATCCATCACTCAAAGTTTGCTTTAGTTTTTCCATCAGGACTGTGTAAGCTGAACTGATTGAGATGTCGGTGGTGTGAGCTATTGTTTATGTCATTAATTGTCAGGCCTATCCAGTTAGAGGTGAACAAGATGAATGTTTTCCTTGCAAATTGATGTGAATGGTCTGCCTCTGTGGGCTCCATCTTCAACATCAGTTCATCCTTTTTAAGCTGAGTTACCCATTTGTAAGCTGCTGATTTCCTTTTGGGGCTTATCCCTCTAAACTTTTCCTAAAGCATCAGTGATTTCACCATTCTCCCACCCAAGCATCACTGTAAAGTCAGTGTTTGTTCTTATTTGAATTTTAGCAGAATCCGTGTGACTCTGATAGTGGATCTTTTCAAACTGATGTGCCCCGAACCAGATCCTGCTCAGAGATGTTATAATAAATTAGTATAAGTTTGTTTGGGTGCAAAAGAAAATTGAAATTCATGCATAGTTTTTTCATAATATGTATTTTCCACAAACTTCTTGAAGTCTGCTCATCTAATTCTATTTATACAACATTCTTAAAATGGCAATAATATGGAACTGGGAACCGATTATAGGCTGAAGGGGTAAAGGGGACAGAGGGAGAGGTAGGTGGACTCATAGAGCAACAACGTGAGGGGTCCTCATGGTGTTGGGACTGTCTGTATCTTGACTGTGGTGATGGGCATGTGAACGACATGTGTGGTAAAGTTGAACAGTCCTATACACACACCCCACTACCTCTGCACCTCCAGACACGACTGTCCAATAAAAGAGGAGAAATCAAAATGAATTCAGTAGATTGTAACAGTGTCAGTATCCCTGTTGTAATATTATACTATAATTGTCCGCGATGTTACCATGGGGAAACGGAGAAAAAGATTTATGGGATTTCTCTTTATTATTTGGTATAGCTGACTGTGAAACAAAATTATCTCACAATAAAAAGTTTAATTAAAAAGCGAGTCTGGGAGTATTCATTCTATTGTAAAAGCAGCCTACTTTTACAAAACATGTGCAGGGAGAGTTGGAAGAATCCACCCTCAGTCAGGGTTCAGTTGCACAGAACAGAATCCTTTCCCGCAGTTTAAGCACAGTGGGGTTTGTTACAGGAAATTAAGTGTTTGCAAAGTCATTGGAAAGCTTGATGAGCTGCTCTAGGCCTCGCTTCCAGGAACAGCTCCCTGAACAACATGGAGAACAGGCCACCCAGGAGCTGCCAAGGTCAGTAGCCACGTCAGAAAGTTGCTGCACCAGCTGCTGGCTGGAGCCGTGCTGCTTCAGCGATGACCTCACCAGCACCACGGTGCTCTGAGCTTGGCAAGGACGGAGCACGGCGAGGCCCTGTGCTGTGCCTTCATGACCTCTGCAACCACGCTGCTGTCGGGAGAACCTGCAGACCCAGCACAAGCAGCTCCACCTCATCCCACCTTCCAAACCTGAAGCTGTGGCTGTGCTTCAGCTTGGGAGCAGATGAACCACATGGGAAACCTAAGGTTTAAGGGAGGCTGAGAATACACCCTTTATATTCCAAGCTTGCAGTGGTTCTCAACCTTCCTAATGCCACGATGTATTTTCATTGTTACAAAGGGGTCACGAGCCACAGGTTGAGGACCTCTGGGAGAAGTAAAACTTACTGGGAGAATTTGAATGGAGTTCATTGCAGCACCTACCAGAGACATACACCAAAATGTCCAGTGGCTTGCTCGACGCCACATGATAATACACAGTTAGTTTCTTCTTTCTCCTCTCTTTCTCTATGACTTTTTTTTTTTTTTTTTTTTTTTTAAATGGGTGGCCTGGTCAGTTGTGGTGGCTTATGCCTATAATCCCAGCACTCTGGGAGGCCAAGGTGGGAGGATCGCTCGAGTTCAGGAGTTTGAGACCAGGAGTTTGAGCAAGAGAGAGACTCCGTCTCTACTAAAAATAGAAAAACTAGTCAGATGTGGTGGCAGGTGCCTTTAGTCCCAGCTACTGGGAAGGCTAAGGCAGGAGGATTGCTAGACCCTGGGGGTTTGAGGTTGCTGTGAGCGAGGCTGATGCCTCAGCACTCTAGCCTGGGCAAGAGAGCAAGACTCTGTCTCAAATAAATAAATAAAATGTATGGTTTATTAATAAAAATAGAAAAGCTATTCCACTTTGAAAAGTGCAACCAAACACATATTAAATAAGCCAATCTGTGGGGTGGGAGTGGGGCTGCAGTGATTGGAACCTGATCATCTTTAAAGCACTATTGAAGTCTGAAAGCCTCCATTTCCTTGATCAACGGCCAGCCCAGCCTACAGAGCTTCAGGCCCAGGGTCGAAAATTGACACGTCTGCAGTGAAAAGTGATATGAATGAGTGAAACAGGCTGAGGTGATGTGGGGTAGTGGTAACTAGGCTAACACGTCCCTCTGAGGTTCAAAGTCACCAGCTCCCTCTATTACTGCCTTGTAGAAATTCAGACTCATGGATATCCAATTTTCTGATTTCTTTTTTTGTGGGGGGATTTTTGTAAAAGAAATGATGACTTTAAATGTTGGTTCCAACACATTTAAATCTTGGCTTCTACTGATGGTAACAGAAGCAGCAACTTGCTGGTGCCCTGCCCCACAGGGTTGTCAGGGGAGTTGCTACTGAAAGCCCACGTTAAAATATTTTTACTAACACTATGAATTCCAAACAGAATACCTCTTCATGCTGGATGTTTCCCAAGAAAATAGCACCAAGAATGCAAGCTCTGCTCTAAGACTCTGTTGCATCTGAAACTGTCTTTGAAGTTCTGATAGGTTTGTTTTTAAACAATAGTAACTCCTGTACTCTGAGAAGAAATGGGGGACAAGCAACACCTTAAGAGAAATCACGCTTATTTCTCCGCCTTCTTTGGGTGATCTCACGTCTTACGGAGACTAATTACAAAAAGAAATATTAGACTCCATTGAATTCAAGCCCAAGATACAGCTAAAATTTCCCTGAGGGTTCCAAACATTTGATGTTTATGAGTGTGAATAAAGAATAGGGATAAGGCAGATTCCAAAACTACCTGAAGGATGAGAGACTGATATGAATACCAAACAGTCAGGAAATATAAATTTCACTGTTGGGTTTGCTCCAAGCTTCTTTCTTTTCTTTTTTTCTTTCTTTTTTTTTTTTTTGGTAGTTTTTGGCCGGGGCCGGGTTTGAACCCACCACCTCCGGCATATGGGGCCAGCACCCTACTCCTTTGAGCCACAGGTGCTGCCCCCAAGCTTCCTTATTTTTTATTCCAGATCTGCTTCTGTGTCCAAGGTTGTCTCCTGCTGGACTCCAAGATAGTAAACAGCTTAACATTATCAGGGCCTTGGTCATGGGAAACACTTATTTTGGTAACAAAAACACCTCCTTTCTTCTTTGCCAAATATTGAGGTTGTCTTTTTTGCTATTTGCTCCTTTCAAGCAGTTATCAGCTCCCTCGTGTAAGCAAAGTTACGGGGCAAGAGCAAAAACCCTCCATGTTGACGTCTCACAGCGGAACGGCTGGTAGGAATAGGAGGCGTCACCAAGGATGCCTGGCGAAGATCCAACGCTGCAAGTATCTTTGGTCACAGCTTCATTTCTTCAATCATGACCCCCAATAAACCATCAAGAAATCAAGAAATCTCTCCTCCCCACAAGAGGCCTCTAAGGAACAGATGCTTTGGACTAGTTCAATACACAGATAGTACAGGAGAGTGGATCAAAGAGAAGATTCAGAAACAAGAAAGAGTGAACGGGGAATCCAACACGGCACACAGTTCACCTCAACAGTCCTTGGTATAAATTCCTTATTCTCACAACTATAGCCCAGAATGAAGGTGGGAATAGAAAGGTGAGGGGCAGAGAGGGAGGGAAGGCCCAGGGGGAGGAGGGACCTCACCTATGGTGCATAGTGCAAGGGTACATGTCAAATCTGTTAAGAGTAGAGTATAAATGTCTTAACACAACAATTAAGTAAGTGAGGTGAAGGCTGTGTTAACCAATTTGATGTGAGCATTCCAAATTGTGTGTAAAATCAGCACATTGTACCCCATAAATGTATTAATGTACATAGTTAGGATTTAATAAAAAAAACTTAGACTAAAAAAATTTAAAAAATAAGAATTAAGGTATTTTTACTATCAAGAAGTCCTTTTTCCAATACTGCACTTTAAATGTGTGTTTTAAAGACACGGTAACTCCACTGGAGGGAATTCATTCAAATCAATGGGTGTAGCTATCGTGAGAAGGACTTGTGGGGTTTGGTAACTGTTTCCCAGGGCACCCTTGCAAGAAAGACTCCGTTCAAGTAACACAAAGAATAAGTGATTGATCCAGAAGGTTTAACTGTGTTAACCGACCCCAAAGTCAGTCGACCTGGCTCTGAAAGGATTAGGAGTTTTTCAGGCTCCCAGCCTCAGGCACAGCATGTGAAGAGGCAGGAAATGGCAGAACGTTGTGCTGAGAAGCAGGACAGGAAGCTGGGCCCAAAGGTGAGAGCCTGTGAGCTGCGCTAACTCGGCTCCCAGAGATATTATATCAGACTCTGTCAAAGGTGACCCTGCTTTACCAATGACCTCCAAGACTATTTGCTTCTCAGCTGTATTCCTGAGTGGCAGGGTGCTCCTGGCATGGAACTTTCAAATTCTCTTGTATACCATAAAAAAGAAAATAGCCTCTCTGTCTCCATAATTGCTTTGATTAGAAAAATGTTATTAACCTTTCAAAAACTTACCATTTTGTTTTCTTGGCGTTTAGTCAAGGTTCCACATTTATCTCGAAAATGCTAGTTTCTGCACTATTTTTAATTGAAGGGCTGTAGGGCAAATTCAATTAGGTTGTGGTATATGAACTGAAACTTGCAATATATTGAAAATATTTCACTGCACAGTCCACCAATTACCCGACTTCCAGTTTGAGTTCCATTGTCATTCAACTTTGTGTTCAAACTCACAAGATATGCTTAGAGGAAGTGACTGGGGGCTTTGGGAAACGTGAATGCTTCCTAAATGCATTTGAACCTCCTTAAAGACAATCTACCTAAAATAATACTAATCCTAACTGGTACTTAGAGAATCAAAAAGCTGAAAGAGGCTTCAGGGACTTCTTTCCAATGTCCAAAGAATATGACGCAGTCAATGGCAGCAGAGCTCTAACTACTGAATTTCAAGGCAGCCACCTGTCTCCTAAAACGTCAGAGTTTCGGGTAGCTGCCTGGGTCCTCCGTTCTTGGAGCACTTTTGGTAGAAAAATGACCAGACACCCCAAAGTGAGGCAAGTGTGAAACAAAGTTTATTAAGAAAAATTGGTTTGTAGAGTAAGAGCAACATGTGTTTGCCATAGAGAGCGTATAGGCCCCCATTGTCACCCCAGAGGAAAGGCCTTGCTCATAGCCAGCAGTTCTCTTTTATACCCCTAGGTTGAGTCTACCTCAGGATTCTGAGACCACCTTGAACCTGAGTCTTACTGCACATGGGGGTCTCCCATGAGCCTCTCTGAGAACCCACTGGTGGGTGTGGACCTCACTGTAGATTTAGGCTAATGATACCGGCATGGTGGCTCACACCTGTAATCCCAGCACCATGAGAGGCTGAGGTGGGCAGATCCCTTGAGCTCAGGAGTTGGAGACCAATCTGAGTGAGTGTGAGATCCTCATCTCTATTAAAAATAGAAAAACTAGCTGTGCATTGTGGCAGGTGCCTGTAGTCCTGAGACAAAAGGATGGCTTGAGCCCAAGAGTTTGAGGTTGCTGTGAGCTATGACACCATGGCACCCTACCCCGGGTGACAGTGAGACTCTGTCTCAAAAAGGAAAAGAAAAGGCTAATGATACGATTATTTGTCTTATGGCTGTTCTAGGTCACCTGCTCCACTGCACGTGTGGCTAAGCTAGGGAGCCTTCTACATCTAGTTGCCGTTGGCAGAATAAGTTATGATTGGTAGACCGGTGAGCTGTTCCCTCTTCCTCGTGTGTGAGCAATCACTGGGACACAGTTAAGGTGGGTGGCACCAAAATGGCCACCCGGGCCCTGCCCTTGTGCCCTTTCTCCAGAGAGCTGGATTCCTACCTACCTAATACAACAGAAATAGGGCCCCAGAACGGGCTGTCTCAGCACCGTGCCGGGGTTGGCTGGGGTTCTGCTCACCTCACGCTCTGGGTGCCCTGCCACCGGGGCCTGAGGTGTTAGGCCGGGGAGTGGTAAAGTGATGCAGCTATCACAGCCATACGCTAACCCTGGTGCTCTTCCCAGCTTCTTACAAATGATACGACTTTCAACAAGAAAGAAGACTCTGCAAAATGATTTTGAGAAGTTTATTCAGAGGCACGTTTGAGGGCCGTGGCCTGGAGCCACATCCAACAAGCCTGGAGGAGGTGGACACGCTGTGGTGGGTACGGTTTGGTTTTTATACATTTCAGGGAGACAGGAATTACAGATAAAGTCATAAATGGATTGTGGAAGGCATAATTGGTTTGGCCTGAACAGGTGGGGGTGGGGTTCACAGGTCATAGGTGAGTTTAAAGATTCTTTAGTTGACAATTGGCTAAACGACTCCCCAGACCAGACTGGGATAAGGGTCTGTTAATTAAAGACAAGCTGCCAGCCCCACACTGGACTCAAGGGGTTTGTTATGCATATTGAGGACCTGCTGGTGTTTTTTTTTTTTTTTTTTTTGCAGTTTTGGCCAGGGCTGGGCTTGAACCCACCACCCCCTGTATATGGGGCTGCCACCCTACTCCTTGAGCAGCAGGTGTCGCCCTCTGCTGGTGTATCTTGCGTTGCCTTAGGTCTGTTAATGAGTCACAAGGGTAGTCTTTAAGAAGGGAGGAGGCATGACCAGGCATGTCTTACCAGCCTACCCATGGCTTAGCAACTCAGTTTTAGGGTAGCCACTTGGCCAAGAGGGGGTCCATTTTGTCAGCTGGTGTGGGGAGCCTTAAGATTTCACTTCAGTTCACACTATGCCATTGTTCTGATCTTTTATTGCCGCCAGCAGGAGGGGCTCCAGCCCCTTCCCAGGCAACAGGGCCCAGATTGCCTCCTGAAATGATCTCACCACAAAATCCAGCCTGAGAGGGTGGAGCCTGGTCCAAGGAAGTGGGTAAAGCTGGTAGGGATGTATAGACCTGCATTTCAGTCACTGTGTGTATTGTCATACCAAAAGGCACTTCAAGGCTAAATTGGAATTATCTATTAGCAATTGTTTTTCATTAACCACAGCTGTCTGCCTCTTGTTAGCAAAGCCAAAGCCCTGGTAGTAAACAGCTGCTTCTCATCCCTGCACGATTGCTAGGGCAAACGTCCTTAAATCATTACACGGATTTGTCCAGCGTGACTATGTTGATATAATGGGGTTGAGCTGAATGTACTGAATTCCGTGTTTCAGGATTTTTTTTTTTTTTTTTTTTTTTTTGCAGTTATATATTATCCAGAAGAATGTTCTGCAGGCATTGCCAGCAAGAGTTTATAACATTGAGCACAGCACTTGACCTTGCCCTGCTTATTAGTAAATACTGTTGGAACAACATCTGCTTAGTTAAAATGAAATTTTTATCAAAGAAATATAGTACTTATAACCCAATCACTCTACACAACTATTTCATTTTGGTCAACTTGCCTTCTAGACTTTATTTTTATTTTATTTTATTTTTTATTAAATCATAGCTGTGTACATTGATATGATCATGGGGCATCATACACTAGCTTCATAGACCGTTTGACACATTTTCATCACACTGGTCAACACAGCCTTCCTGGCATTCTCCCAGTTACTGTGCCAAGACATCTACATTCCACATC
>CAUYPK010075488.1:0-15566 GCA_963574355.1 Loris lydekkerianus
TAGCAAAGTATCTCAGGAATGAAAGAAAAAGTATCCAATGTACTCAGCCCTACTATGAAGCTAAATTATAGCTTTCACATGAAGGCTATAACCCAACTATAGCACCAGACTATGGGGAAAGGGCCAAGGAAGGGGAAGGGAGGGGGGAGGTTTTGGTGGAGGGAGGATAATGAGTGGGACCATATCTACGGTGCATCTTAGAATGGGTACAGGCGATTGCACTAATGTACACAGCTATGATTTAAAAATAAAATAAAATAATAATAAAATAAAAGTTCTGTATATCTAAGGACACAACAGAATCAAAGACAGCCTATGAAAAGGGAGAACATACCTGCAAATCATATACCTGGTAAGGGGTTCACATCTAGAATATACAGAGAACTCCTATATGTTGATGACAATAACACAAATAACCCAAACAGTGGACAAAGAACTTGAATAGATATTTCTCCAAAGGTGATGAATAAAGGGCCAACACATGGATGTGAGAGCTATCTCACTATGACATATGTCACTCCATTGGTTGTCAGGGTTGATTCAGCTGATCTAACTGGTTTGGCAGGTGCCCCCTTCCTTCCTCACCACTCCATGTGCATCCCTCCAGAAGCTGTGTGATGGGTCAAAGAGGATGACCTTCCCCAAAAGCAGAGGACTATTCTTTGGTCAAAGGTATACAAGTTGCTGTGCTCCCCTGCTAGAACCTCTAAATAAGCTCTCAAATGGCTAACACACTCAGGAAAAGATGCTCATTATCACTAATCACCAGAATAATGCAAATCAAAGCTACAACAAAAAATCACTTTCCACCTTAGATGGTTATTATCCAAACAACATCAGAAAACAAGGAGTGTTGATGAAAATGTGGAGAAAATGGAAATCTTGTGCACTGGTGGAGGGAATATACACTGGTATCACTGCTGTTGAAAATAGTATGAAAATTAAACAGAATTATCACATGATCTTCAACCCCATGTGTGGGTATATGCTCAAAGTTATTGAAAACACACTCTCAAACAGGTATTTGTCCATTTTTATTCATGGCAGTGTTTTTCGCAATAGCCAAAAGGTAGAAACAATCCACGTGTTCATCAATGATGAATGGATAAACCAAAAGTGGTCTATACATACACTGAATGTTATTCAGCCTTAAAAAGGAAGGAGATTCTGACACATGTTACCACATGGATGAACCTTAGGGACATTGTGTTAATGGAATAATCCAGTCACAAAAGGTAAATATAATAAATACTATTTACCAAAGGCAAATGCTTGTTCTTGTATGAGGTACCCAGACTAAGCAAATTCCTGGGGATAGGAAGTAGAAGAGTGATTCCAGGAGGTCAGGGAATTTAGGGAGTTGTTTATAGGATGCAGGGTATCAGTTTTATAAGATGAGTTGTGTAGATAAATGGAGGTCATGTTGCAGAACAGTTTAATGTACTTCGCGCCACTGAGCTGTATACATAAAAGGTATAAAGGTGTGAGATTTTATGCTATGTGTATTTTATCATAATCAAAGAAGGTTTTAAAAATTGAATTAAAATAGTGATTAACAATAAATGCAACTGTTAGTAGCACTTTCAATTGGTGGAACCACTTTGAGAAAGACATTTGGCAGTAACAACACACAGCCCTTAGCCTAAGGGTCTCACTTTTAGAGCTACACCCAACAGAAATGCCTAATTGTGTCCCCAGAAAGAAAGATGCATGGATGTTTTAGCAGCACTGTGGATCAGAGAGGCCCAACCTGGAGGGAACTGAAATGTGGACAGTAACCTGGGTAAATAGAAATTTCTCATGTCTTAGAAGAATCAACATTGTGAAAATGTCTATGCTACCCAAAGCTACCTAAAGATTTAATACAATTTCCATTAAAACACCACATCATACTTTGAAGAACTTGAAAAAATAGTTTTTCGTTTCATATGGAATCAGAAAAAAACCCAAACAGGCAACACAATTCTTAGAAATAAAAACCAATCTGGAGGCATTAGTATAACCAGACTTCAGGTTATACTATGCGTCTACACTGATCAAAACAGCATGTTATTGGTGCACAAATAGAGACATAGTTATGGAACAGAGTAGAAAATCTAAAGATGAAACCAGCCTCATATCACCTTCTGATCTTTGATAAAGCAAACAAAAGCATACACTTCGGAAAACAATCCCTATTTAATAAATGGTGCTGGGAGGACTTGTTAGTGACATGTAAAAGCAGTCAGCATCCTTGGGCCAAGAGATTAATTAAATAAAATGGCCGGCCAAAGGAAATACCTATTATGATACAAAGCAACATCTCCACAGTGATGGATAGGGAGTGTCTGCACCTGTTCACCCCCAAATTTATATCCAGAACCAGTATGAGTGATTTTCATTGGGCTGGAAAACACTTTCAATTCTGAACTCTACTCCACAAATCATTTTAATGCCTGAAATCTTAACTGTTTTATAAATAAAGTGTGAGTCATTTACTGTCCTTTCAGTGAGAGGTGGAATTGAGTTTTAAAAATTTGAGCATGAAACCTGTTTAGGTACTAAAAGAGGGAATACAGACAGCATCATGAATAGTGCTCCCAATTCCTGCCAGAGGAGGAAGGATGCGGGTTTTGAGTAGGAAACTAAACAGCTTTCTTAATAGGTTTGGTCCATACTTAGAAGTCAGCTCATTGCCATTTCCATTTCCAAAATTGAACTGGGGACATCTTCTGGAAATTAGACAGGTTAAAACTCTCTGTAGGCATTTGATTCAATTCAACACAACACAGAGCTTAACTGGCTATATCTCAAAAGGGCTAATTCTATAAAGGAGACACCCTACTCCTCTCATTCTAATTTTTTACCCTACATATACGGGGAAAAAAATGTATAATAGTTTCTGTTGGGGCCAGTGTTTTTATCTATGGTCTTTCACCCTGAGGATCATCCAACTAGCTGTATACAGTGAAAAAACTATGTAATTTTTACATTTATAAATGTAAAAGTCACATTATCTAGCAGTCCCAAAAGTGCTTTCCATGAGATGTTTTTAGTCTTTGGAAGGAAAAAATAGTGAGAAATCATGCATTTAAATACCTTCAGGAACTTAAACTAAAATGAACAGGTCTTATTTACTGCAGAGCTTCGCAAAGCATTAAATATGTTAATGTGCCTGGTAAATTGTTTAAAAACAAAAAGAAGCATAGATCATGCATTTTCTTAATTTTATTTCACCACATACTTCTTTCTTTTAAAGAGAAAAATACTTTGCAAAAATCATTGATTCTAATTCAATGTTTGATATTGTACATGAGACAGAGGGCCAGGACCAATGTCTTCTCCAAGGACATTGACCTTAGATGTAGAAGCCCTCAGCAATTATTGACCCTTATTTCAGAGCATTTCTAACTAGTGTTATAATATTAACAGGTATTAGAAAATGTTTACTCTTAGACTTGTTCATTGATGTTTGGCCTCAACAAACTCTGAGTTTTGGAAGGTCAGAAATTTGAGGGTAAAATCATCCTCATAGGTGTCCTAGGACTTTCAGTGGAGTTCAAGATTTGGGCAATGTTGAGTCACCACAATAGTAGAGACCTGTCCACTTAGTCAAGTGGTAATTTGATTCCTTAAACTTTTAACTATCCTATATGGGAGCTTTCATTTTATGAATGCCCTCTCAATGTACGCAAATCAAACCAATTATCTGGTTCTGGTTCTAGCTCCTTCACTTGCTAGCTGTGTGACCCTGGGCACATTACATAACATTGCTGAGCCTGGCTTTCCTCTTCTGTGAAACACAGAAGGCACAGAACTGTAATCTAAACCAGAAAAAGCTGATCCCAAATTTGCCATGCAATGCCACAGAAGGCAAAACAAGAGACCATTACCATCTGGCTATACACAGGAGGCAGCATTAACTAAAGAAATTATAGAAAATGAGCACCAGCTAGCAGTCGAGAGAATTGTCTCAGAAATGTAATAGTCATGGAAGTTATGTAACTGTGGCAAATCAGAACAACTACCTCACAGATATCCAGATTTCTATTTGAAGTTCATTTTTAATTTTTATCCTATGTTTTTGGAAAAATACTCTTTTCTATTATGTTATAGCTCTCTAATAGCATGCCTTCAGCTAGTCATTGGTTCAATATTTTAAAGATAATATTTCTATGTATGCTAACTATTGAAAAGAACAATCCAGAAATTACCTGGAGGTTTGAAGGGAATCATTTTGTCAGGGAGAAGTAAGATGTGTATGTATATAGGAAAAATAAAGCCTAACCTTGCTTTATATCCATTCCTGTGGTCATTCTTAATCCTGGGTGGCTGAAAAATACAACCAGAAGGAAGGATAAGATGACTTTTTCAGAAATGTGAGAGCAAATAAATATTGAGCCAGAAAGAATGTAGATCACTAAATATGTAATAGAAAGATTCTCAAACCTGGATGTTCTTCAGAAGCACCTGGAGAGTACTTAAAATGCAAAACCTCAGTCCTCATCCCCAGTGACTGACTCAGTTGGTGGGGGATGTGATCTTGAAATCTGCAGAATTCCCCCCAGCAATGATTCTGGGCCAAACTCTCACAGATACTTAGGTAGTCTCCAGTTTCCTTAAAGTCATGAGAGAAACTGAGGCCACACATGGTGAGGCAATGACAACATCTAAGCCCAAATCCAGTTCCTTTGATACTCAGATCAATGTCTTTTCCATCCCTAGTGCCTAGATTTGGGGGTGTGCTAACAAAAACAAAAGGTTCTTGAACTCCTCATGTAGCAAACTCACTGATCATGGAGGTTGGAATAAGCCAAAATTGCTTGAGACCTTGAAATGAAGATTTCAGTGCAGGGAACATACACAAGCTAACCTTGTCACTCCATATAATGATACTTGACTCAGTAAGACACACTTCTGTGCTGATCATTAGAGATGTTCTCAAAGAGAAATACAAGTCTTATTATCCATGATGATTTGCTTACCTTAGGACTTGGTTTTGAGTTACAAGGCAATGAAGCAAATGACTGTCTTGCTAAACATGTAGCCTGCTCAATTAAGAATTGGTTATTTTAAAAGAGAGATAATCCACATGCATTAATATTCTTGCTCTTGCCAGATTGCTCAACCTGGTTCTTTCCCAAAGTCCTACATGCTGCTAACGGGAATCATTGTTAAAGAGGCTTAAGGCCTGTGCCATCCAATAAATTGAGAAATATAATCATTCACTTTCCTGTAGTAAGAATCATAATATATAACCCATTTCCCTTTCTTCCTTGAAAATCAGAAAATTTGTAAGAAAATCTGAAGCACAAGCAAACATGTTGATCACACTGATGAAAACACTTGTGCTTTTCCATATCTAGTTCCCTAATTTTTTTCTTCCATTTATACTTTCTGATTAATTACATAGTTGAATGCAATATCTATATTTTTGGGGGTTTTTTTTTCCAAATTCTCTGAGGCAGGGGCAAAATATCCGTACAAATAAGGCCGGGCACGGTGCCTCATGCCTCTCATCTTAGCACTCTGGGAGGCCAAGGCAGGATTGCCTGAGCTCAGGGGTTTGAGACCAACCTGAGCTACAGCAAGATCCCCATCTCTAAAAATAGCCGGGCATTATGGTAGGTGTCTCTAATCCTAGCTACTTGGGAGGCAGAGGCAAGAAGATTACTTGAGCCCAAGAGTCTGAGCTTGTTGTGAGCTTTGATGCCAGGGCACTCTATCGAGGGCAACAAAGTGAGACTCTCTCAAAAAAATAAGAGAGAGAATCCATACCAATAACAGACGTTATGGTTGAAACTTGAACTCACATGTCATTTATGATCCTACCTTCCCAGAGTTTCTTACAAGGAGGCAGGTTTAGGTACCCTGGTTCCAAGTGACTTCACCCACTATTCAAAGAGATTTTTTTCTTTTCTTTTTTCTTTTCTTTTTTTTTTTTTTTTCCTTTTAATTACACCAGGGATGAGTTCCTGATCCAAAAGCAGCAAAGCCTCCAGGCTCATAAGATCACTGTAGAGTGAAAAGCTTTTCTCCAAAATAGAGATCAGCTTGACCAATTAGAATCTCATATCCAGAAATTAAATTGAGAATCAATGAAAAAAAATCAAGGAGTTGGCAATGAAAACTGAAATTAAACAATTTACATAGAAAAGACTGCAGAGGCTTTAGCAGGGAACACATGAGCTGAGGTTATAAATAAACAAGAGTATAAAGTAGAAGAAACTATAAAGATGTGAAAAGCCACAAGGACAAAAAAGATACATAAATGTGAGGAACCAGCAGGCAGGACCATATATAAGGTTGAGTAGGTGTGCCTTGCACAGGACACCTGTCTGAAGGAGGAGTCAGACGGAAATCCAGTTTGCACTCTCTTCTCCCGACTGTGCCCACTCAGGCATGGTAGTAGTCACTAGAAGCAGGTAAACTCAGTAGTCCTGGACGCAGGCATTAAAATGGACACAGGCATTAGAAAAGAAACATGGACTGATTAAGAATAAAGCAAAAGTCTAAAACAGTTAAGTCCCATAAGTGGTACACAGATCCACCCTGGTGAGGCCCCTAGACCTGCCCCGGTTGCTGCATGATCTGCCAGCTCCACTCTGCTTGAGACCTGGGTCTTCTGAGATTCAAAGAGTTCCCATGGGGCCTGGATATGGGACTCCATCCTTTGGAAACTGGATTTTCATGAGGCTTGGCTGAGACTCCCATTTTCCTTATTTTTATGCATATGCATAAAATAAATCACCAAAATTCATACTATAAGTTAGACTGATCAACTCATAGACTCTACCTAAAATAAACATCAATGTTAAATAGTTTTTCTACCACTCAGCCTCTGTTTTCCCCCATAATGCTTTGGAATAATAAGCTGACATGAACAACTTTCCTTCTGTGCTTTTAGCAATTTTCTATTGCTGCTGGTACAAATTGCTACACTCTAAATGGCTTAAAACAACACATTTATTATATTACAGATCTACAGGTCAGAAGTCTGACATAGGTTTTACTGTGGTAAAATCAAGCTGTTGGCAGGGCTGTATTCCTTCCACAAGCTCAAGGGAAGAATCTGTTCCAATTTCTTTTCCTACATCTAGAAGCTGCCTGCATTCCTTAGCTCCTGGCCCATTCCCCACATCTTCCAAGTCAATAGTCACTCTATTATGTGACTAACTCTGCTCCTGGTATCACATCTCCTTCTCTTCCTGACTCTTGCTTTCTTCTTTCACTTACAAGGGCTCTTGTGATTACATTGGCCCATCTGGATAATCCAGGACACTCTCCCTATATCAGGATTCTTAATTCAAATCACATCTGCAAAGTATATCACTGTAAGGTGATATACTTACATATTTACATAATTACAAATTCCAGGAATTTAAATGTAGACATCTCTAGGGGACCATTGTTCTGTCTACCACAAATATCAAGTAAGATCCTTCCCCGATGGCTCACCTTTTCCAGTACCCTTAGGTAGATGATCAACTTGTCTTTTTTGTATTAAGAAAAATGTTCAAACCAATGTCAGAGACCAAAACACTGCATATACATTAATTTTCTATTGGGTGTCCTCAGTGGAACTACAAAGACTCCTGAGTTTGAGAATCTCTTTTCTCCCATTTTATTTTTTATGAAAATTTTCAAATATACAGAAAATTCGAAAGAATTACATAATAAACTACTTTACACCAAATATATAGATTCTATTAACATTGTGCAATATTTGCTTATCACATAACTAACTGTGCATCCTTCTATCCATCAATTGATAATGTTTTTATGTACTTCAAAGTGAATTGTGGATATCAGTTGATCTCACCCTAAATAATTTCGTATTTATGTCATTAACTTGAGTTCAATATTGGTTCATAATGCTTTTAAATATGATAATTATATAGAGTGAAATGCATAAACCTTAGTTCACAAATTTATAAATTTTGAAATATCCATACACCTGTGTAACCCAAACCCCTATCAAAATACAGAACATTAGGATGGCCCAGAAAGTTTCTTTATGCATCTTCCGGTCAATTCTGCCCACATTCACTCCCCAAAGCAATGGTTATTCTGATGTACTTTCGGCCATATTTTGGGGTTTGAGTTTTGAGATTATTATATTTATTTCAGGAATAGGTAGAATGAGGTTCTAATAATCAATTACCAATTTGGACCCGGTTATCTTCTCCAGCTTGTCTTTTGTCTGTTGTGTTGTCAACATCACCTGTGGCAATTTGCTAATCAAATGTTACCTGGAATATTCTGACTGAAATTTTATGAAAAAGAATTTAGTTTGGTGCACAAACTACAAAACAATAGTAACTTGAAGTTCTAATTATTAGCTGACATTGACAAAAAAGTCTGTAAGGGGTTTTTTTTGTGGGAAGTAGGTAATGCAGAAGGAGAAAAACTAATATCACTAAGATGATTTAAAAGTTGTTTTATTTTTATACTCAATGAGTTCCTCCTTATTCAATGTACAAGTTAATCCACATGTAACTGAGTGCACAGTTTGAGAAAGCAGCAAAACTTGAAACAATTTGAGCTTTGGATTCAGATAAAACTGAATTTTATATTCAGCAGCTATTTGATTTTGATATTTCTCATAATCTTTCAGAGGTTGGTTCTGTATCCACAAAATAGGAATAATAATACACACTACTTATTTCTTCATGTTGTAAGAAAGCGAGGTAAAAATATCAAGTCCCTAGGCAAGGGTCTGGCACATTGTGGTACTTCCATACTTCCTGGGTATCATCATTCTCCTAAGTCATACTACATCATAGTAGTATCGTTATCACATTATTGTACCTATTAAAATGAATTTAGCAATGGAAAAAATAAAACAAATTTTAAAAACCTGGAAATTCTGGACAACCCTGCCCTAATTCCTTTTTCTTCAAGCAATTTTTTTTGTTAAATTAGAACTATAAAGCAATTTCCAAAGTTTCTGGACTACATATGTGAAAAGGAAGACTGAAATGTCGAGAGGGGAACATGGTGGGGAGCCATGACTTGCTGCTAGCATTGCTGGAGGTTCTTCCAGGTTTTAGATAACAGTTATTTCTTCTACATTGGGGTTTTTGCTCTTTAGGAAATGGCAAAGAACAAAGCCATAGATTAAATCAACTAAGAAAAACTTGCTGAAGGAAATGTTGCAAGTGATGTTCTAATGATGAGACCTGATGATCTGGAGAGCTTAAGTCATGATGTTCCAACTCGGATTTTCTTCCATTTTTTAGAGAAAAATCTGCATCCTAGTCTCAGTGCTATATAACTAAGTAGCTATGGAATCTAAGTCTCTGAGACTCTTTGACCAACCTCCATTCCTGTCAAAAGGGAATAATTTTTACACTGAAAATTATTTTTTGCATCCACCTACATGGGTAGGAGATCTTTTTGGTACCCTGTACCACATGCCCTCAGGCCATCTCTGATTTAAGCTGCCTCTCTGCTGGACATTTCTGTGCACCCTGGTGGCATCCCACCTCAAGACCAAGCTGTATCTTTCCTTCTACTTTTTCACCCCAAGTCTTCCAAAGCTATGGTATCTGCTCACAGTGATTTTAGTCCAGAAATGCATGAAATTAATGTCCCAGGGGAATATTCAATAAATGGTGAAAGGGGATCCGAAGCCAATGGATAAATGCCCCAGCCTCCAGAAGTTTGGATGGACAATTCTGAAAGGCATTGTATTCTTGGAAGTTCTACAAGAATCCAGTCCTGTTGTCTGTAATGCTGACCTTGATACATTCTTTCCCGAACATTTCCTCCTTTCCTGTCTCACTGTTTTTGTTCTCTCATGCTCAATTCCTGATATCACCTTCCAAATAGGTCTTTGCTTTTGGAATAGTCCCCAAAGAAGACATGTTTTTCTACCTCTGTCTCTCCTGCTGCCACCCTGGTCCATGTGACCATTATCTTTTGCTTCGAACACTGCAGTGACCTCCTGAAAGACATGGCTCATTGACCTCAGCATTCCAAATGATCTTTTAAAGTCATATCATATCACTGCTTGTCTTAAAACACTTCATCCTCCTACACCTAGAACAAAACCCAAATTCCTTGCCATGGCCTATGAAACTTTAGTTTCACCCCAAATTCGCACCTTCATCTCTCACCACTCTCCTGCTACTATAACATTTTTCCATGAACGCATCAAAACTATGTGCCCTTCAGTGGCCTTGAACTTGCTCATATTCCTTTGCCTACTAGAATTCTCCTTCATCTTCTAGATGTTTGAATGGTCAATTCTTTATGTACTGTCTCTTTCACATTTTTCAGGTCCCAGTTAAGACTTCTACTTTTCAGAGAGGACTTTCCAGCCACCTTATACAAGGCACTCACCAATCCTATGGATTTTCTCCTTGTACCTTATGATGATAGAAATTATTTTATTTAGTGATTGATTTTCTATCCCTTCTCATTACAGTGAATATTTGTTTAGGGAAAAGACCTCATCTTCCACTGCATCCTTGAGCATATTGCTTGGCACAATAAATCTTTCATAAATAAAAAATGATTTAAATGGATAAGAATAGAAAATTCACAAAAGAATAACTAAAAAGAATCCAAAAGCATTCCCTCTTGTGAATAAAGATGTGATTTAAAACAATGATATTTTTATATAACAAATCTAAATAAAAGTGTTCCATTCTTAACCATGCTAGCAATGGTATAGTAATCTTTGTAAACTGGTATAAATCTTCTAGATGACGATAACTTAATATGCATCAACAACAAAAAATATTCACTCCCTTTGACATGGTCATTATATATTACATTTCAAAATTTATTCTGAGGAAATGATATAAATAAATACGTGGAAAAGCTCTATGCATAAGGATCTTTATTGAGGCTATGTACGCATAGTACATATTGACAGCAGACAAATAAATTATACTGTATTCACTTGTGTGAACAGGGATTAAAAATAATGGTTATTGAAGCAATGTAGCAGCATGCAAAAATACCCATGCTATAAAATTAAGTTAAAGGGACATCAAACTGCATGCTATGGCTGCAAATATAAAAAAATAAATAAAATATACAAATATAGTAACAGAGAAATGTGATGAGATTAAAATTATTTTTAAACTTTATTTTCTAAATTTTTTGTGTTATTATTTCTATTCTAAAAATAAACATCTATTTATAGAACTTTACATTGAGGGAGAGAGAGAGAGATGATACAGCTGATCAAAGTGCAAAGTAGGAAGCAGGAAGTACTGCAAGGGAGGTATAAAATACAACACATCCATTCACATTCCTTTAACTAGAATGAGTTACTTGTTTCCACTCCTAAAGCAAGAAGCTGGAAACTGTAGTGCCCAACTGACTAGCTGATTCCACACCCAGCTCCTGGACACTATGGAAATGCAGGGGCCAGGTACATGGCAGGCTGCTGGTCACCTCTGACATAGGAGGCAATATGAGTGTGAACTCAAGTTCAAACCCCTGGGCCCAAATCTCTGCTGTCAAGTAAAAGACAAATCCACACTTATATGAAGAGAAAATGTATTGTGAAGAATTATAGGATGTGGGAAAGGAATGGTGGCAATCAGGAGAAGGCTGTGACTATGAGATGTGCAGATGTCTTAAAGTTAATCAGAAAGGGGGTTTTCTTGCATATGGAGGAGTGAACAATGTTAGAAAGGACCTGTCTGGGGAAGTAGGCTGGAGGGATAGCAGGTCAGAGCATGTTTGACCCGGAGCCAGGCTATTCTCAGGAGGGGCTCCTGAGGGAGTGTTATAGGCTGGTTCAGACTGGGGGTCGGGGGGGGGGGGGGACAAAGGACAGAGACCTTGAAGGAGATAAACTTACCCAAAGTTCACTTAACAAACATTTTGTTCTGATTGATCAGTAGGGTAGGAACAAAATAATTCAGCTCATCATTTATGAGGCAAAGAATGGGAATTTGGAGGGTCTGTGTCTGTCCTTATCACAGGTGAACAAGGGAGCACCCATGAATCTTACCCAAATCTTACTAAAAAAACATATTTCTTTTCAGCAAGCCATTTGCTAAAACACCAAAGTGGGGTGGAGGGGATGGGGGGGGTGGATAATTCTTAAATGTGGCTGTTTTTCAGGAGCTTACGGCTCAGGTAAAATTCAACATTTATTACTACTCTCTTAATTATTTGCTTAGTTCATAGATCAGATGGGTTATAAACAATAGAAATTTATTTCTCACAGTTATAGAGGCTGGGAAGTCCAAGCACAAGATGCTGGAAGATACGGTGTCTGGTGGCAGCGGGCTTCCTGGTTCACAGATGGCAGCCTTAATGCTGCATCCCCACTTGGAGCAAAGGGTAAGGGATCTCTTTGAGGCCTCTTCTAGAAGGACACTACTACTGTTCACCAGTGCTCTGTGCTCATGACCTAATCATTTCCCAAGGTTGGACACCTCCCATCTTCAGACACTCTCACTTTGGAGGGTTAGGTTTCAACATAAGGACACATTCAGACAATAGCCCTAGCAGTATGTCTTTGTGAAAAAGACTTCTAAATTTTCACCAAATTATTTTTTTCTTTCTCCTGGGCATTACCTAGTTTACATTTCCCAGCCATATGACTGAATTTTAGATAAGGGCATGTGAGTGGAAGTGATATGTGCCATCTCTGGAACTGGAGCACATAAACTTCCCACACATGATCATTCATCCTTTATCTTCCAGCCAGCAGGCTTGGAAGACACTTGTGAAAGATGGCAAAGCCACAGGGTAGAAAAAGCTTAGTTCCCAAATCCCCCACTGCGGTTGCCTGTCAGGAACACTTGCTTAGGCTTTACATACACGAAAAATAAATTCCATTTCCATTAAGCCACTGAGATTATTTTTGTTTGTTTTGTTTTGTTTGTTACAGAAGCTAACATTCCTTAATCTTTCTAAACCTTGAAAGATTTTTGGTTTAAATATTTGCCAAAAACTTCTTAGCATTGTGCCTGGTATATAGCAAGCCCTCAATAAATGTTAGCCATCATTATAAATATCATTCTATATTAGGACAGAAAGCTTGGCTGAGGAAATGGCATTTGAGTTATGCCTAGAAATACTGCTAGGATTTCAACTGGCAAGAGGTCTAAGGGACACCATTTAAAATGGGATTTATGATACGTGAAAAGTTAGAGAAAGGAAAAAGTTCAGGAAATGATGCTGGGCCAGTTTCACTGGGGAGTTGGGAAGATAGAATAAAGGGAAAGATGGAAAGTTGATTGATGTCCAATATTGGAGTCTTGAATTAAAACTTAGTCTCAAAGAAAATGCAGTGAAGGCTATATTAACCAGTTTGATGCAAATATTTCAAATTGTATATAAAATGAGCACATTGTACCCCATGATTGCATTAATGTACACAGCTAGGATTTAATAAAAAAATAAAATAAAACTTAAGTCTTGAAGGACATCCAAGTTTAAGGAAAAAAACATCATTATAACGTACATGTTAAGGGATCTGAGTTATTTTTCAAAAACTGTATTTTCTTTAAAAAATAAAATAAAAAACCTACTGATAATCATTTAATTCATTCTTGAAAGTTCAGACTGTCTCAAACCAATATGAAAAGACAGGGGAAGCAGAAGCAGCAAAAGCACTTTATTATCAAGTGTCATTAAAGAGCAAGCATTATTAGCAGAAGCACTGGCTTAGGCAATATCGTTTTATTTGGGTCAAAGACCTCTTTGAAAATATGATTGAAGGGAGGAAAGGAGGAGGGAGGGGCGGGGAAAGGAAGAACAAAGGGAGGTAGGAGGGAGGGGGGGTGGGGCCTTGGTGTGTGCCACACCTTTTGGGGGCAAGACAGATTGCAAGAGGGACTTTGCCTAACAAATGCTATCAGTGTAACCTGGTTTATTGTACCCTCAATGAATCCCCAACAATAAAAAACAAAAAAGAAAGAAAGAAAGAAAATATGATGGAAACTAAGGCTCCCTTGTTTTAAAAAACAAACCATAGATGATTATAAATACAAAGTCCTCAGAGTCCATATGTGGACCCCTGGTTAGGAACGCCTGAGTCAGAGGCATTCTAGGGAAGACAAGAAAGGGAACATGGATCATGCTCCGTGTGCTGTCTCTAACTGAAACATGGCAGCTAAGCGTGCCCTTCTGTCCCACAGTGGCAGAGACATCACGCTGCTGGCAAGCTGGTGCCCTGCTGGTAACCATAACAGCTTGGCATTGCTGCAAAACACCATGGTGTGATTTCCAGCACTACCCACAGAATGGCCTTGGGCAAGTTAATGTAAGGCTCTGAGACTCAGTTTCTGTATCTGTAAAATGGAGCTATTAATATCTGCAGGAGATATACATAAAAGTGATTTCTAAAATTCTAAATAGTTAAGTATTATACAAATTACTGCTACTTATTTCTTAAATAATGCATAGTTCTTTGCTTTACTTCCTCAAGGTTGCTTCTATCTCTCATTCCCTGAAGGAAGTCTGTGTTGAGTGGCCATCTTGAGCCAGTGTCCTAGGTGCCAGGGACACAATAGCAAATGACAAATTGCCGGACTTCAAAAGAACCACATGCTAGCGTTTACTCTTCTCTGAGCTAACCTCTACATCCCAGGTTGGGATCGCCCAGAAATAGACCCTGAAAAAAGAATGCAACAATAAGTAGTTTATTAGGGAGGTATAGGAAACAACAGTAAGGGAGTGGTGTTGTGTAGTAGATGAGGAAAAACCCCAAACACAGGATGCATTATCATTCCAGGTGCCAGTGTGCATAAATTAGAGCTCCATTCCATGGGAATCTCTGGGAACCTATAAAACACACGTTTTGGAGGTATCCCACCTGAGCAGCAAGGGAGCTGAGGGCTGTATATATCACTTCCCTGGGAGTGTTAATACCCAGCACTCCCAGCCTATCTTGCCAAGAGACCTCTAGTTTTGAGAAAGCCCTTCCAGGAAGAGATGCAAATGTTGACAGTTGGAATCTAACTGAAAATCACTGAAGTGGAAAGGGCCCAAGGGACATGAGCAAAGCACAGGCAGCATCTGCTCTTGGTCCTAAAATAGTGAATCCCTGACTTCTTAGCTTTGGGTGGTTGCAGACATTTTTGAGCCTCATCTGAATTCGTAAAGGAGACTCTTAGCTAAATGACAAGTTGAGCAAAACTACAGGCTCTATTCCAATGATCACCTCTTTAAGTGGCTCTGAAAACATTTCCCCTCATAAATTGATAGAGTTATTTAATCCCCCAGGTGTAATGCACAGGATAAAGCAGGAAAGAAAGAGATGAACCACAAAAATAACAGCTATCATGTATTGAGTACTTACTAAGACGTGAGTTTGGGTTAAGTCCTTTTTTTTTTTTTTTTTTTTTTTAAGAGACAGAGTCTCACTTTGTCACCCTCAGTAGAGTGTTGTGGCTTCATAGCTCACAGTAACCTCAAACTCTTGGGTTGAAGTGATTCTCTTGCCTCAGCCTCCCGAGTAGCTGGAGCTATAGGCGCCCACCACAATGCCCAGCTATTTTTTTTTTGGTTGCATTTTGGCCGGGGCTGGATTCGAACCCGCCACCCTTGGTATATGGGGCCGGTGCCCTACTCACTGAGCCATAGGCGCTGCCCTCGTCTAAATCTTA
>CAUYPK010075490.1:0-27064 GCA_963574355.1 Loris lydekkerianus
CTACCAGAGTCCCTGGCTGGATGAGTGGGCTAGTGTGGAGGCTGGAAAGACACAGGAGGGAGGATGCAGGGTTGCCTGGCTCCTGCAGTTCCTAGTCAGGGAATGCGGAGGCTAGGTGGATGCAGGTCACCGGTCGGGGTCGCTGCACAGCTCTTATGGAGGTCTGGGCAGCACCAAGACCAGGATTTTGAGGTTGCTATAAGCTGTGATGTCATGGCACTCTACCCAGGGCAACATCCCAAAGCTCCAGTGTGCCAAAACCATCTCACTCTGCCCCTAAGGATTAAGGCTGTAAGGCAGCTCACTCCCCGCTTTTAGGCTGCTCAGTCACTAGGTTGCTTTGTCTCACCCAATCCTTGCTCTGGGACCCTGAAGGCGGAGCTTGCCAGGGCAGTTCTTTCACAATGGCTTCCTGCGCCCAGCTCAGTAACTCAGTCTGGGGCCCCAGACAATGCCCAAAGTTTTCCACACTCCTGCTCAAGCTCTCCCCAAGGCAGTTCAACTGAGTACTAAGTCAAAGAACACCAAAACAGTTCACAGGTAAGGCCCTTCCAGTTTGCAGTCTCACTGCCACTTGTACTCACAGTTGTTGGTGTGATTAGGTCGATCAAACACATGCAACCACTTAACAATTCTCCACTGTTTTTGTCCTCCTCTTGGGGTCCAGAAGTTCCTTGCTGGCTCCCTGTATCCTCAAAGGGAAAATTATTGGCAGATACCACCAGCCAGAGATGCCTGGAGTCCTGTCTTTCCAGACTCACTGTGACCAGTTGCAGGGGAGCTGTTATTCAGCCACCATCTTTAATCCTCCTCCAATCAATGAGTTGATTTTTTATACATTCTGACGTGCTTACATCAAACCATTTGTTACAGTTGCAATAGTTTTTAGCTGGCCCCGGGCTGGGTTCAAACCCACTAGCCTTTGTGTATGGCCAGCACCCTACCGACTGAACTATGGGTGCCACCTTACATTTCAAATATTAAGTATTTGAGGTGATGGCAATTTGAGAACTGACTTGAAATGAAGAGAATACTCATTGATGATCACCTGAAGGCAAATAAAACAAATGTCAGTACTTCCTAATTCAATGCCATTCCTATTAAAATACCAACATCGTACTTTCAAGACTTGGAAAAAATAATTCTTTGTTTTTTATGAAACCAGATAAAAAACCATATAGCTAAGGCAGTTTTTAGTAATAAAAACAAAGCCAGGGGAATCAGCATACCAGACTTTAGGCTGTAATACAAGGCCATAGTGGTCAAAACAGCACAGTACTGGCACAAAAATAGAGACATAGACATTTGAAATTGAATAGAAAACCAGGAAATGAAACTAATATCTTACAACCGCCTAATCTTCTTTAAACAAAAGAAGAACATACATTGGGAGAAAAACTCCCTATTCAATAAATGGTACTGGGACAACTGGATATCCACATGTAAAAGACTGAAACTGGACCCACACCTTTCTCCACTCACAAAAATTGATTCAAGATGGATAGAAGACCTAAATTTAAGGCATGAAATGATAACAATCCTCAAGAAAGCATAGGAAAAACACTGGAAGATATTGGCCTGGGGAAAGACTTTATGAAGAAGACTTCCATGGCAATTGCAACAACAACAAAAATAAACAAATGGGACTTAATTAAACTGAAAAGCTTCTGTACAGCTAAGGAGACACAATCAAAGTAAATAGACAACCTACACAATGGGAAAGGATATTTGTATATTTTGAATCAGACAAAAGCTTGATAACTAGGATCTATAGAGAACTCAAATTAATCCACATGAAAAAAGCCAATAATCCAATATATCAATGGGCAAGAGAGATGAATAGAACCTTCTCTAAAGAAGACAGAAAAATGGCTAGCAAACATATGAAAAAATGCTCATCATCTCTAATTAATTAAATAGAGAAATGCAAATCAGAACCACTCTGAGATAATCATCTAACCTCAGCGAGAATGCCCACATCACAAAATCTCAAAACTGCAGATGCTGGCATGGATGTGGAGGGAAGGGAACACTTTTACACTGCTGGTGGGACTGCAAACTAATACAACGTTTTTGGAAGGAAGTATGGAGAACCCTCAAAGAACTCAAACTAGACCTCCAATCTGCTCCTGCAATCCCATTACTGGGCATCTACCCAGAAGGAAAAAATCCTTTTATCATAAGGACACTTGCACTAGACTGTTTATCACAGCTCAATTTACAATCACCAAAATGTGAAAACAGCCTAAATGCCCACAAACCCAGGAATGGATTAACAAGCTTGGGTGTATGTATACCATGAAATACTATTCAGCCACTAAAAAAGAATACAGATTTTACATCCTTTGTATTAACCTGGATGGAAGTGGAACACATTATTCTTAGTAAAGCATCGCAGGAATGGAGAAGCAAGAATCTTATGTACTCAGTTCTGATACAAGGACAGTTAATGACCTAGTACATGGGGAGTGGGGGAAGGGGAGAGCAAAGAGAGAGAGAAAGAGGGAGGGGTGGGGGGAAAAAAGAACAGAGAGAGGGAAGGAGTGGGTGGTGGGGGTCTCAGTGTGTGACACATCTTTTGGGGGCAAGACACAATTATAAGAGGGACTTTAGCTCACATATGCAATCAGTGTAACCTGGTTTCTTGTAACCTCAATGAATCCCCAACAATTAAAAAAAAATTTTTTTAATGGTAACAAAAAAAAAAAAAGAAAGAAAGAAAAGAAAACTGAAGACATGTGTCTGTCAGTAGGTTGAAAAAAAGGGCACATAAGTGTTGGCTGTGGGACAGACCAGGGATGACAGAGACAAGGCATAAAAGTGAGTGAGGGACACTGCATGAGGGTATGAGAATGTACACAGTTGTGCACACCAAAGGGTATGTGTGCAAATGATAAAACAAGTACAGTCTATCAAGGAAGAAGGGAGAAGAGGGAGAAAGGGAGAGAGTGGAGAGGAGGGAGAGAGGGAGGAAGTGGAGAGGGTGATTGGTGGGAGGAGGGAGGACAACTGGAGGGATCTCATCTAACGTGTGTAATGTGAAGGTGTTCAGCATGCCCCCTGGGTGAAGAGCTTAACTATACCATGAACTTTATCTTGGAAGTGAGAACAATCTAACATAAAAACTTGCACCCTCATATTAGTTTGAAATTTTTTTAAAAGATAATGAAAAAAAAGATTCTATAAGAAAATGCCAAGGCAAAAATGGATGAGTAATGGGCCATCAGGAAAAAAGGAATAAGAAATAGGACAAGAGAAGTAAAGGGTTAACTCAGAAGCCTGGAAGAGGGACTACTAAATTAAGAGGGTAGCCTGAAGCTTCCATCTAATTTTGCTTCCTCTTAAAACCCAATAAATCAACACAACAGGATTCTTTTTAAGGCATAGACTCACACAGATAAGGAGAATAGAGAAGCCATAACAGCAGCAAAGTTTGGAAATTTGAAAAGCTGATAAATAAGTGGTAACTAACTTAACCCATCTGAGAAAGCCAGTTAGTAAGGCAGGAGTGATGAAAGCCAAGGAACAATTCCATGTGCACCCCAAAGTCCTTAATGTTCAGGGATTGGAGGAATGAGGATCCACTGGAAGTGAGGAGGAAGGTGAGCTAAAAACCAATTGGATGAAGGTTGCTTTAAGAAGCTAATAGATCCCTTCAGCTCATTCTCTACCTCACTATCTGGACAATAGGCATTGTTGAAGGTGGTTTCCCATTTTCAGGAAATTTAATATTATTTTCAGAGGATTAAAAGGAGTCTTTTCTGCTCAGCCTTTTTCCTACAGACAAAATATTAGAGGATACTTTCTCTACAGAATTCAACCAATCCAAAAGGAAAAACCAAAGAATTTGGACTTTAGGGGTTCCTCAATGACATGCCTTAGCCAGATCATCATACAGTAACACAAACAAGCCCCACCCACAGAGCTTCTAAACACTCTGCAAAGTTGACTTTTATAAATATAAGTAGACATCTCAGGTTTACCAAGCATATAAGGAAAATGTCCAGTGTGAAAAACAGATCACAACATACAAACAGAAAACAAAATTAAACATCCAACCTGGTGTAAACAGAAACTGCAGAAAAAAATACGTCATCATAAAACTATAATCAATAACCTCAGAAAGATAAAATATTGTGTTCAAGAAATAAGACTATTTAGAGACCACTAGTAGAAATGAAATCTCATCAAAAGGTTTGAAAAACACAGTTGAAGAAATTTCCCAGAAAGTAGAGCAAAATAACAAAAAAGAAAGAAAGAAAGAAAAAGAAAATAGGAGCATGGAGATACAAATAAAAGGATCAGTCAAGAATGTCTAACATTTGAATAATAAGAGTTCTATAAAGAAATGGAAAAAATATATAGGACAGGAAATTATCAAAGACATAATTCAAGAAAATTTCCTAGAGCTTAAAGATATGTGTTTTCAGATCGAAAGGACCCATCTAATGTCCAGCACAATATTTGAAAATAGAGGCTCATGTCTGTAAGCCATTGCATTTTGGGAGGCCAAGGTAGGAGGATTGCTTGAAGCCAGGAGTTTGAGATCAGCCTGAACAAGAGCAAGACCCCATCTCTAAAAAAAAAAAAAAGGAAAAGAAAAAGAAAAAAAATTAACCAGGCATTGTGGTACAACCTGTAGTCCCAGCTACTCAGGAGGCTGAAGCAGGTGGTTCACCTAAGTCCAGGAGTTTGAAGTTGTAGTGAGCTATGATGACACCACTGTACAGAGTAAGACTCTGTCTCAAAAAAAAAAAAAAAGAAAGAAAGAGAGAAGAGAAGAGAAGAGAAGAGAAAAGAAAAGAAAAGAAAAGGAAGGAAAAGAAAAGAAAAGAAAAGAGAACCACAGAAAAAACACATGTGCATAACATTTAAGAACACTAGGGATAAAGAAGTGATCATGAAGTATTTCAGAAAATAAAATCTGCTACATAGTATAAAGAATTAGGAGTCAGGGCTGTGCCCATGACTGGCCACATGCACTGGGGCTGGCAGGTTCATACCCAGTCCGGGCCTACTAAACAACAATGACAACTGCAACAACAACAAAAAATGCCCAGGCATTGTGGTGGGCACCTGTAGTCCCAGCTGTTTGGGAGGCTGAGACAAGAGTTTGAGGTTGCCGTGAGCTGTAATGTCACAAGCACTCTACTGAGGGTGACTCTGTCTCAAAAAAAAAAAAAAAAAAGAAAGAAAGAAACTAATTTGAAACAAGAATGAATAAAGGAAGTAAGAAAGACATGGAGTCTTATTAAGAAAATCTTTTGAAGGCCGGGAGCAGTGGCTCACACCTGTAATACTAGCACTGTGGAAGGCTGAGCCTGGTGTATTGCCTGAGCTCACAAGTTTGAGATCAGCCTGAGCAAAAGTGAGGACACCCCTCCATCTCTAAAAATAGCCAGGGGTTGTGGCAGGCACCTGTAGTCCCAGCTATACGGGAGACTAACACAAGAGAATCCCCTTAAACACAAGAGTTTGAGGTTGCTGTGAGCTAAGATGCCACAGCACTCTACCAGGGGGAACAAAGTAAGACTCTGCCTCAAAAAATATATATATAAATAAATAAAAATAAGAAAGAAAAGAAAAGAAAATCCTTTAATGATAAATGAAGAGGAAACAGAACTCACCTAGTACTTCAAAGTGAAGTGGGAAAGGGATGAGAAAGGAAGCCAGGAAATAAAGACCCACTACTTGAATTTTAAATAATTGGATTGTAAGGAGGAGGAAAGATGGGCCAATCTTCAAGGGCTGTCAATTTGATCTCTAAATGTTTTTTCATTTTATTCACTTTTCTCCAACTCCATTCCCCGATCTCAGTCAAGGCAATGAGCATCACTCTCCAATCATCCCCTGATAAAGTGCTTTAATGGCTTTCCATTGCCTGGGCATAAGTCCAAGTAACTTATCAGGGATATGATGTAATTAGACTTCTATTTTAGAAAGGGCAATCCAGCTACTGTGAAGAATGGATCAACAGGGCATAAAGCTAGAAACAGGTTGGCTGCTGCAGTAAAATAGAATGCCTCCCTCACCTTATCTACTCAGCTCCAGTAAGTGGCCAACACAGTAGATGTTCAATTGTTGTACTCATTGCCACCTGAAGAACAACTCAGCCCCCACTTCAGGTATAAATCAGATGGTGATTTATTACACCTGCGCAGGGGGCCACTTCCCAAAAGGGCAGGTGGCCTTGAAGTGCAGTGCAGGCTGAGTTTTATGCCCCTCTTTGTGCAGCGTGACAAGCGAGCAAACAAACACAGAAGCAGAATGTGGTGGTTAGCTCAGGGCAGGGTTATAGTTGGCTCAGGGGGTTACATCGTGGCAGTTGGCATGGAGACAACTTGGGAGACTCAGTAGCTTGGGAAACTGCTTAAGTAAGCTTTCACCATTGTTTTACCTGTGGCTAGGAGTCTTTGGGAACTCAGGGAACTTCCTTATTCTATTCTGAAACCTGTTCCTGGATTTTGCTGGAGGAAGGGGGAGGTGGAGTTGAGGCATGTGGGGACTTAGGCTGAGACAGTTAGGGGCCTTTAGGGGTCTTTTTGCTGAGTCAGTTATTACATTCTCCACTGGTCTTTTTGGAAATCAAATCCTTGATTCATTTGTGTTGCTGGGAAGCGGCTGATATTTAGGGCTGGGCAGGGAACTTTTTTTTTTACGCTCAGGTGAGCATAGACATTACACTCTTCTCTTTAGGCAGAAACCCTCTGAGTCTCAGCAAGGTCATGAACAAAGTAGTTTTAAACATTTAGAATAGCCAGGAGACAAAGTTGGAGCAGGGAAGAAGGGCACACTCACACATTTGTTTCACATTTATACAATTCTAACTCATTTTTTTTAACTAGGGCAGTCTTGATTTCTCACTTGAGCTGTTACTTAGCCATAGGAGGCAAACTAACACTCTGCTAGACCCTGTGAAGGGAGGTCTAACTCCACCCTCAGAGTTTTCTCAGTTACATCACACTTATACACTCTTATACACTTTTTAACAGACCTCTTGGTGATCTAATGTCCAAGGAGTTGATTATACCTTGTTTTAATTTAGGGTTTTAATATCAGCTTGTTTTTGCAGGTGTTGATATTTTAGCACTGAAGTCTTAGGGACTGTGACTCTTCTTGGGTTCTCTACTCAAGCCTTAATAGTACTGTAGTGGTGGGCTAATATACATATGAGTTTTTACTTTTTCCTGTGATATTTTCTCCTTTTTTCCTGGGTTGATATTTTAGCACTGAGGTCTTAGGGACTGTGACTCTTCTTGGGTTCTGTACTCAAGCCTTAATAGTACCATGGTGGTGGGCTAATACACATGTGAATTTTTACTTTTTCCTGTGACATTTTCTACTTTTTTCCTAAAGTTTAAAAGTCCAATTAAGACAAGCCTCTTGAGGAGTTTCTTCAGGCTTTAGGTGTGCATTGACCAACCAGCTATGTGGCTGCAGCAGGGCATGTTGACTGTCTTTAGATGTCATCTTTTAAGTCTAGGCAAGTGGGCTACTTGGCTTCTGTCATCAGCAGACTCAGCAGAGTATACAGATTAGGCACAGTAGGATATGGTGTTACAGTTAAATATAACTACTGTATATAATTTTAAACTCTTTGACTAGTCTCTTAGCCCCATTTAACGATTAGTTTAGTAAAACAGTTATGTTTTATTTCATGAGTTGACATTACAAACAAGGTTGGAATTTAATACAGGGGGTCACAGCTTTTTTTTCTCTTTGAATTATTTTTCTCTCTCTAATTTTTTTCTTTTTACTAAAAACAAAATACTTTCAGTATACTGGGTTCAATTATTTGCATAGAGTGCAGTAAGAATAATTATTGGCCATCTAGGCACTTCTTTCCTTTAAAATTGACTTTGCTGGAACCTTTTATAAGGAATCTCAGGCTGGACTTTCTTGAAAGCCTTTTATGAGCCCAGGTTTCACCTGTGCCATTAGATACCTGCATGCATTGGGTAAATTCCTCTTCCCTTGAGGTCTCTAAGCATATTTTGATTCCCCGACCCATTAGTAAGTGACCTTCATTACTTACCACAGATCAGGAAATGTTATTGACAGGTATCTGGCCAGTTTTCTAAAGGGCTTTTTTATTGGCTTTATAAAGTTAACTTCAATTCCTTAGTGCAGTCTGGACACCTCTAGAAATGTTATTCCAGACAAAGCTTTGGTAACTTGTGCTTTCATTATTCTATAGAACAAAACAGATTCTTATTGAGCTTGTGCAAATAACTGTATTGTCAGGAATTAAAAATACTTACAAATGGTTTTTAAATTTTAGAGAAATTAAGGAGAGAGAATAAAATACATGTTTCACATTTTGCTCATAAGTATATACATTGCTTAAAAAGTTAAAAATAGCTCAAAAGACAGAAAATTATTTTCTTGAGGTCTGTAAAACAGAACACAGAAAGAATCAACAATATTTCAAACAAAAAGTCATTATAAACTAGTCCAGTTTCACATAACTGATTTCTGTTCTGTTTGAAGTTAGGTTAGCAATATTCTTAGACATGTTATCTTTCTAATGAAAGTTAACTTGATTACATGTGAACTTCTTTTTAACCTTTGTCTTGTTTTTCGCTTTTTTATACAACTATTTTGTTTTAAGATAAATTTATACCTAAGATTTTTCCTACAAAATTATTCTTTTTTCTTTTATCCTTCCTTACTAAAACTATATCTTTATACTCATGTCTTTTCACACATCTTTCTCTCCCCTATTTATTGGTTCTTTTTTATTTTTATTTATTTTATTTATTTTTTTTGGTTGCAGTTTGGCCAGGGCCAGGTTTGAACTTACCACCCTTGGTATATGGGGCTGGCGCCCTACTCACTGAGCCACAGGCACCACCCTTTTATTTTTAATTCTAAACTTAGAAAAGAAAAATTGTATACAAAGTTTCAGTAAAGTTTTTCTAAAAGTTTGTGATGTTAAAGGAGTTAGGTGTTTAACTTTAAGATTCTATACAAACAGTGGGGGAGGGTAATTAAACTTTATTTTCTAGAGGCGAGGAAGTTGTGGAATACACAGGGAGTTGTATTTTACTTTTTACTTCAGAGATGGAGTTAACAAAAGTAGGTTCATTGTCAGAGCCTGTTTTTCCTTTTTATGTTCATTTTTCTATTGGTGAGTTGTTGTCACAGAGAACCACCATGGGACCTTCCTGCCACCCTGCTGGGGCCCTCCTCTCCGTGTAATTAGTACAGGAGGACTCTTAGGGAATGGCATCAGTCAGGATGCTAAGGAGCACTCTCATCAGGGAACCAGAATGTTGCAGGAAAACAGTGAATTAAAATAGACAGACATTTATACTAACTATATAGAGGAAGAAACCTTGAATTGCTAGTAAGAACTAGAACTCAGGTGTCTTGAGGCATAAAATGCTGAGTTCTAGGAAATCTTTTTTAACTTTTTTATACTGATTTTCTTTTTCTCTTCAGTTCAGTACAAGATTGTTTCAGGCCGAGACCTGAAACAATGACATAAAACACTGAACAAATGACATAAAATGACATGGCAGACATGGGACTGACATGAACAATGTCTTAAAGTTTATATTTACTCTTACACTTTTATATTCTAAAAACCAGAAACAGAACACTTTCTCATGAGGCTTCTCATGCTTCCAAAAGCTTCTGACAGGCCAATAGCCCACCAACCTGAGGTCTCTGTCTCTTTGGTTTTCCTTCAGAGGCTTTACACAAATTACAATAATTGAATTTAACAAACAGTTATATATTTTTTAACAATTTACAATAAATAAGCACAACAAAAATACTATGAATAATTATATTAAAGTCTGCAAACACTAGTTAAAATTAGATGTTAAAGTGGTTTACCTCCGGAGGTGAACTCACAGATAAATTTAGGAGTGATAGTCAGCTATTCTCCTGAGGGCTCCAGGAACCTTGGGATATTTTCCAGGGGACACCTCCCCTTAGAGGGACCACAGCCTGTCACCCTCCTGGAAGCCGCCTGAGGATCAGCAGAATACATGCCAACCAGAGTAATGCCAAGCGGCTATTGTTTTAAAGAGGACTCTCCTTTTTTTTTTTTTTTTTTTTTTGTTTTTTGTTTGTTTGTTTGTTTTAAATGGGTAATTGACTTGACTTTGGGTCTTTTGCTGAATGCCAGCACTTTATCTCAAGACTATTTGTAACATAGCAGCCACAGTTTTTGGCAGCTAAAAAGAGGAATGTTTTTTTGTTTTCTTTTTTTTTTTTTATTACATCATAGCTGTGTACATTAATGCAATCACAGGGCACCATACACGGGTTTTACATACCATTTGACATATTTTCGTCACAATGGTTAACATAGCCTTCCTGGCATTTTCTTAGTTACTATGTTGAGACACTTATATTCTACATTTAGTAAGTTTTACATGTACCCTTATAAGACGCACCGTAGGTGTGGTAAGAGGAATGGTTTTAATAAACTTTGTAGTAACTCTTTAATTGCTGGAAAGAGAGGGTCTCAATCACAAGTGGGTTATTTACACTACAATGTTAAAATTTAACTCCCACCCAGAAAGCAATGCCAAGGGCAGTGGCAGACATAGGGGATATAAGAGAGAGAAGATAAAAAGGCTAATTGGCAGGGTAAGGCAGGGGGACAGAGTCAGTCTTTCACCAGGAGCTGAGAAATTCTCATTGGCCACCCCTGGGTGAAAATCAGCTCTTGTGCCCCAACCACAACCAGTGGCCATAGCCTGGGTTAAAACAAATTGTACATCGACACGTTGACAGACAACAAGAAAACAGAGATGTTGACATCCAAAGTTGGAATTGATCAATCTTTGAAAGAAATTCTCACAAACCTTTGGAAACAGCAAACACAGATTTGACAAACAACTCACACACACCAGTGCTGACATAAATTTGGATTTTACCAGGGACTAACCCACTGTGAGTCTAAAGAGAAACCAGACAGATCAAAGACTCACCCTCTGTGAGCCCAAAGAAGAGAAAAACAGACAAAATGAAGACCCACCTTCTGCGAATCTTAAAAGGAAAAAGTTGAGACAGACCAAGCAGACTTGAGACAGACTAGACTCAACCTGTGAGTCCAAAATTTAGAAAGACTTGAGACAGACTAGGCACAAAGAAGACTGACAGGTTTCACAAAATCTCACTGACGTGGAAGAGGGAATTCACCAAGAGACAGAAAAAGGACCAAGAAACCAAGAGAAACAGACGTGCATGATACAGACCTGGACTCACCCCCATAAGCCCTGCGTGATACAGACTTGCATGATACAGACCTGGAATCACCCCCCCCCCCAATGAGTCCTGCATGATACAGACTGGGGACAGGGAGACGTCTCCCCCTCCCCACCTGGGGAACTGACCATGTATTTGCATCCAACTGGTCTGGTTCCCTCCCCCCCAAAATCTCTAGAGAACAGACAGATTTTACAACTCACCTGGGTGTCACTGATTAATCACCAATTACAGAACTTTTGGAAACCTATGCCCTGGCTCCACACATCCAAGGACTCTGGGGGCAGAGGAAGTTCTCTCTGAGGCCTTTCCCTGGAGCCATCAGGTGGCAGCAGGCCTAGGTGGGGGTTTGGGGGTGGCAATCCAGAAATGCTGTACTCATTGCCACCTGAAGAACAACTCAAACCCCACTTGAGGTATAAATCAGATGGTGATTTATTACACTTGTGCAGGGGGCTGCTGCCCAAAAGGGCAGGTAGCCTCAAAGTGCAGTGCAGGCTGATTTTTATACCACTCTTTGTGCTGTGTGGCAAGTGAGCAAACAAACACAGAAGCAGAACATGGCAGTTAGCTTGGGCCAGGGTTACAGTTGGCTCAGGGTTACAGCATGGCAGTTGGCATGGAGACAGCTTGGGAGACTCAGTAGCTTGGGAGACTCTGCTTGAGTAAGCTTGTTTTACCTGTGGCTAGGAGTCTTTGGGAGCTCAGGGAACTTCCTTATTCTATTCTGAAACCTGTTCCTGGATTTTGCTGGGGTGAGGGGGAGAGTTGAGATGTGCAGGGACTCGGGCTGAGATAGTTAGGGGCCTTTAGGGATCTTTTTGCTGAGTCAGTTATTACACAATATGTATTTGTTGAACAGATCCACTGATACCCCAAGTACATATACTAAGTCTATTGCTGGGAATAATCTTGTAAAAACATGAGATTGCTATAGCAAATTAGTCTTAAGAAAATAATGATACTAATAGTAAGTAACACTTTTTATGTCAGTGTTCTAAGTACTTTAGGTACATGAACTCATTTAATCTTTACAAAACCTCTATGAGGTAGATACTATCTCATAGCTATTTAAATGTAATGTTTAAGTTGAGATCATGATCTAATTATTCAGTATGGATGTTTGCTTTCTAGTAACAGCAGATATTACCTAGTAATTTAGAAGTTGTAGAAATGGGAGAAGATAATTGTAGGCAGCAAAATGAAGTCCCACCAAAGAACTGACTATCCTCACACAGAAGATCTTGTAAGACCCTTTAGTGGCCAGAGATAGATTCTAAAGGGGCAATAACTGCTGAGACCCTGATGGGCAAGCCCAGGCCACCTGAGGAGCTCTGTTTCAGAAACCCAGGCCCAAGAAACAGCCCAGTGGGTCATGCCCCACAGAAATACCCCCAGGCCTGCCAAGCAGCCTTGTGCCCACAGCCTGCTCCTGAGAAACAGCTTCATGGGCTGGTGGGCATACCCCCAGGCTGGCCAAGCCGCCACAGGCTCATTCTCCTGGCCAGAATAACAACCTCAGTGAGCCAGACCTCAAGTTGGCTGATCCACCATGTGCACATCAGCACTCTCAACCTGAGCAACAGCCTGGAAAGCCTACCTCTGCCAATGTTGCACCACCATCACCAAAAACTCTCTCAGCCTAGGCAACTGAGAAACTCATAAATGGCACTAGTGTGGATTACAGCTGAAGAAACTACACGAAGACTACAGTACCTCAACCACCTAGAACAATGGCAACACATTCCACCAAACTTATATTTCAAGACCCATTCACACAAATAAGGCCTTGCCTGTGAAATCTACTCCATAAAATTAGAGGCAACTTTTCCAGCAGATGCATAAAGAAGCAAGGAAACATGCCATCTCTGAAGGAAAAAATTCTCCAGTAACAGACCTTAATCATAAAGAAATATATGTGATGTCGGGGGTGGGGGAAATCAAAATAATAATCTTAAAGAAACTCAATGAGATACAAGAGAATACAGACAGATAATTCAGTGAAATCAGGAAAACAGACCATGGGTTCCTACTTTCCAATCAACAGGTTGAATTCCAGCCAAGAGCTGAGCTACTCATGGATAGACTGATGATAACCTTACCCACTGAACTGAACTATTATGAAATCTTGGAGGAGGAGGAAGATGGCTATTAGAACCAGATTTCAAGAGACACTCCCGTCCAGAGGGAGAGATAATGGCCAGAAAGAACCCAGTAAAGCTGAAGGTTGGGAGCTGAGCTGAGAGAGAAGATTGATAACTGCACGTCATCCCTGCTGAGGCAAGCTGCAACTCCAAGGAAGCAAATTTCAGGTACAAAACCCATTCCAAAGAGGATGAGTGTCCATCCCCTTGCCCAAGAGAGTGGCTTGCTGTATGATCTCTACAAGCTAGCAGTGAACTGAAGACCTCTTGTCTCACCCCACAGGAGAGAGTCACTGGAGGCTGAGACTCCCTCTCCAGAAAGACCCTGCTGTGAGCTTGGACATTCTCTTACCTGGCATGAAAGTTGAACAAATATATTCCCTGCCATTTTTGAACTCCCGGTACACACTTCTCCCCTTGCCTGGCAGTCCAGAAGCCCAATCCCTGCAGAGACTGGCATGTCATCAGTTCTTTGCTAGGACTGGGCAGTCCCTGGGCCACAGCAGTGCAGCTGTGCTGAAACAGTGACTCCATTAGCAGTGCAGAAAGACAGAGGGGGGAGGGCGCCTGGCCTGACTCTGAGAAAGGGCAAATCAGCAGCAGGTGGAGTCTCGGGAACCCACATGAAGGCACCTGCTATGCAGCATCAGTGACAGTAGAGCAATCCCACTGGGGTCAAATTTCAGAGAGACACCTCCCCAAATCTGTGGATTGCCAGATGGAGCCAGGCCTTGCCCTGCAGGGGTAACAGAGAAGCAGTGAGACTGGGGCAGAGTTACAGCCTTGGAGAGAGAAAAATATTTGCTGCTTTGTTAACCTCTGGCTTGCAACAAACTCAGGTGGAACACTCTCCAGTTTCCACTGAGCACCAGAGTAGTCAGGCTTCAGCTTCCCCTGCCGGCTGGTGGCTGAGTGTGGTGGCCTGGCCAAGGAGGCAATGACTTCCCTTTGACTCTGGCAGGTGCAAATCCCTGGTACATTTGCTCACTTGGAGGGAACTGGGCCACAGCCCCACAGGGTTACCAAAGACTGGGCATGATGGAGGTGCAGGTGGGGAAGGAGGCACCAGCACCCCTGGACTAACTCTTTTGCTTGGGTGGGCCTTTCTGACTCCACAGAGCACTGGAGTGAGTCACACTTGAGTTTCCAGTGGTCCCCTGCTGTCTAGTTGCTGGAGGCCTTTTGAACTCTCCCACTTGATCTGGGTTTGTGCTGACCGGAACAATTGATTTGGATCTTTTGACCTGGGTTGATCACCTGGGGACCCTCCAAAGTTGTGTCCTGGTTGCATTGAAGTTGGAGGGTCTGATTCTTCTCTTTCACTTGTTGCTCAAGGTAGGGTGAGGTGTATATTTCTCCACAGCTGAGATTTCAGCCCAAAGACCCTTATTAACTAGGTTTGGATAGAGACTAGCTGAATACAAGACAGAGACACCTAGCCCCATCACATTAAATGGATCCCCAGAGACTTGGGCTGCAGTACTGAATGAGACCTTTGTAAAGCTGTAGAGGAAAAGCCACAGTCACCAGTCCCACCTTTTTGGTAAAGGACTGGTTAATTACAACTTCAGGAGTCCTCAATTCAATTTCACCTTATCAGCTTCTCTAGCCAAACAGTGAAAAATAATCATTGAGCAGAATCAGTGGAAAAACTCTGGCAACACAAATAATCGAAGTAGATCAATGCTCCCAAGAAACAACAAAGGAGACACAACAGAACATCCCATTCATAAACAAATGGCTGAGATGTCAGAAATTGAGTTCAGAATTTGGATGGCAAATAAAATTAATAGACTTGAAGTAAAGTTGTAATTAGAAATTCAAGAAGTAATTCAAAAGTTGTATCAAGAATTCAATGAATTCAAAGATAAAATCTCCAAAGATTTTGACACATTGAGGCAAGGATTTGCAGCCCTCAAAGCTCTGAGAAATGTAGTAGAATCCCTCAGTAACAGAATGGAGCAGGCAGAAGAAAGGATCTCTGACACTGAAGACAAAGCTTTTGAACTCTCCCAAACACTCAAAGAGGCAGAGAAGTGGAGAGCAAAAATAAATCATTCCCTGAGAGAGTTGTGGGACCACTAAAAAAGAGCAAACACCCACCTTATAGGAATTCCTGAAGGTAAAGAGGATGTTCCTAAAGGCACACATGCTTTACTCCAAGGTATAATTGAGGAGAACTTCCCAAGCATGGCAAGAGATACTCAAATTCAGATAGAAGACAGTTTCAGAACCCCAGCATGACTCAATCTAAACAAAGCATCTCCTAGACACATTGTAATTTACATTGCCAAAGTTAAGTTGAAGGAGAAAAGTCTGCAAGCAGCCAGATGTCAGAAAATCATAACCTACAAGGGGAAGAATATTAGATCTTCTAATATTCTGCAGATCTCTCAGCTGAAACTTTTCAAGCCAGAAGAGGATGATCATTGACCCTCAGTCTCCTAAAACAAAACAACTTTCAGCCCAGGATCCTGTATCCAGCTAAACTGAATTTCATTTGTGATGGAGAAATCAAATACTTTAATGATATACACATCTTGAAGAAATTTGCCATAACTAAACCAGATCTCCAGGATATTCTCAGACCCATCCCCCATCCTCTACAATGACCAGTATAATTCTCTACCACCAAAGTAAACTCACTCAGAAATTTCTTTTCTTTCTTTCTTTCTTTCTTTCTTTCTTTCTTTCTTTCTTTCTTTCTTTCTTTCTTTTAAGACAGAATCTCACTATGTCACCCTCAGTAGAGTGTGTGGCATCACAGTTCACAGCAACCTAAACTCTTGGACTTAAGCGATTTTCTTGCCTCAGCCTCCCAAGTAGCTGTGACTACAGATGTCCACCACAACACCCAGCTATTTTTTTTGTTGCAGTTGTCATTGTTGTTGAGCTAGCCCAGGCCAGGTTTGAAACCGCCACCCTCAGTGCATGTGGCCAACATTGTAACCACTATGCTATGGGCACTGAGCCTCACACAGAAATTTTTGAACAAAACTCAACTTCCACAGTGGTGAAAAGATTAAAAATGTTTACTGGACATTTGAAAAACTTGACACCCAAAACACTGCCAGGCTTATCAATTCTCTCAATTAATGTGAATGGTTTAAATTGTCCTCTAAAGAGGCATAGGTTGGCTGACTGGATACAAAAACTCAGACCAGATATCTGCTTCATGTAAGAATCTCATCTTACCTTAAAAGATAAAAATGGACTAAGGGTGAAGGGATGGACATCTATATTTCAGACAAATGGAAATCAGGAAAAAACAGGGGTTGCAATTTTATTCGCAGATACAATAGGCTTTAAACCAACAAAGGTAAAGAAAGACAAGGATGGTCACTTCATATCTGTCAAGGGAAACACTCAACATGAAGAGATTTCAATTATTAAGATTTTGCTTAATAATGCTCAACCAGAATGCTCCTCAATTTATAAAGGAGACCCTAACAGACATGAATAATTTGATACCTTCCAGTACCATAATAGTTGGAGATTTTAACACTCCTTTGGCAGTGTTGGATAGAACCTCCAATAATAAACTCAGCAAAGAAATTTTGGACTTAAATCTGACCCTACAACAAATGGACTTACCAGACATCTACAAAACATTTCATCCCAACAAAACTGAATACACATTCTTCTCATCAGCCCATGGAACTTCCTCCAGATTGACCACATGTTAGGTCACAAGTCTAATTTAAAAGAATAAAAATTGTTCCCTGTATTTTCTCAGACCATCATGGAATAAAAGTTGAATTCAAAAACACAGGAATCTTCATACTCATACAAAGACATGGAAACGAAATAATCTTATGCTGAATGATAGCTGGGTCACAGATGAGATTAAGAAGGAAATTACCAAATTTTTGAAACAAAATTATAATGAAGACACAAATTATCAGAAACTGTGTGATACTACAAAGACAGTCCTAAGAGGATAATATGTAGTGCTGCAAGCCTTCCTCAAGAAAACAGAAATAGAGGAAGTTAACAATTTAATGAGACATCTCAAGCAACTGGAAAAGGAAGAATATTCCAACTCCAAATCCAGCAGAAGAAAAGAAATGACCAAAATTAACATAGAATTAAATGAAATTGAAAACAAAAGAATCATTCAAAACATCAATGAATCGAAAAGCTGGTTTTGTGAAAAGATTAACAAAATTGATCAACCTTTGGCTAACCTAACCAGAAACAGAAAAGTAAAATCCCTAATATCAATCATAAATGACAAAGGTGAAATAACAACAGACACCTCAGAAATTTAAAAAATCCTTAATGAATATTACAAAAACTTTATTCTCAGAAATATGAAAATCTGAAGGACCAATACTTGGAAGCATGCCACCTTCCTAGACTCAGCAAGAAAGAATTGGAAATGTTGACTAGACCTATATCAAGTACTGAAATAGCATAAACTATATGAAATCTCCAAAAAAAGAAAAGTCCGGGACCAAATGGCTTCACATCAGAATTCTACCAGACCTTTAAGGAGGAACTAGTACCTATATTACATAACCTTTTCTAAAGCATAGAAAAAGAAGGAATACTTCCCAATACATTCTATGAAGCAAATATCGTCCTGATCCTCAAACCAGGAAAAGACCCAACAAGGAAAGAAAATTACAGACCAATATCTTTAATGAATATAGGTGCAAAAATATTCAATAAGATCCTAGCAAACAGAATCCAGCAACACATCAAACAAATTATACACCATGACCAAGTTGATTTTATCCCAGGTCTCAAGGTTGATTCAATATACGTAAATCTATAAATATAATACATCACATAAATAAATAAAAAATAAAGAAAATATGATTCTCTCAATTGATGCAAAAAAAGCTTTTGATAATATTCACCATCCTTTCATGATCAGAACACTTAAGAAAATAGGCATAGAGCAGTGCCTGTGGCTCAAAGGAGTAGGGTGCCCGATCCATATACCAGAGGTGGCAGGTTCAAACCCAACCCCAGAAAAAAACTGAAAAATAAAAGAAAGAAAGAAAAAAAGAAAGAAAGAAAGAAAGAAAGAAAGAAAGAAAGAAAGAAAGAAAGAAAGAAAGAAAAAGGAAAGGAAAGGAAAGGAAAGGAAAGGAAAGGAAAGGAAAGGAAAGGAAAGGAAAGGAAAGAGGCATACAGGGGACATTCTTAAACTGATAGAGGCCATCTACAGCAAACCCACAGCCAATATTTTATTTAATGGAGTAAAATTGAAAACATTTCCACTCAGAACAGGAATGAGGCAAGGTTTCCCATTGTCTCCACTGCTTTTTAACATTGTAATGGGAGTCGTAGCCATCGCTAAGAGAAGGCAATCAAGAGTATCCAAATAGGGTCAGAGGAGATCAAACTTTCACTCTTTGCAGATGATATGATTTTATACCTGGAAAACCCCAGGGACTCAGCTACAAAACTCTTAGAATTGATCAAGGAATACAGTAGTGTCTCAGAATACAAAATCAATACTTACAAATCAGTAGCTTTTATATATACCAACAATAGTCAAGCTGAAAATACAGTCAAGGACTCTATTCCTTTTACAATAGTGCCAAAGAAGATGAAATATTTGGGGATTTACCTTACAAAGGACATGAAAGATTTCTATAAAGAGAACTATGAAACTCTGAGAAAAGAAATAGCTGATGATGTTAACAAATGGAAAAACATACCATGCTCATGGCTAGGAAAAATCAACATTGTTAAAATGTCCATACTACCCAAAGCCATATGCCAATTTAATGCAATCCCTATTAAAGCTCTACTGTCATACTTTAAAGATCTGTAAAAAATAGTACTTTGTTTTATGTGGAATCAGAAAAAACCTTGAATAGCCAAGACATTACTCAGAAATAAAAAAAAAATCAGGAGGAATCATGCTACCTGACTTCAGACTACACTATAAATCTATAGTGGTCAAAACAGCATGGTACTGGCCCAAAAATAGAGAGGTAGATGTATGGAACAGAATAGAGAACCAAGAGCTAAACCCAGACACTTAACATCATTTGATCTTTGATAAGCCTATCAAAAACATAAATTGAGGGAAAGATTCCCTATTTAACAAATGGTATTGGGTGAATTAGCTGGCAATTTGTAGAAGATTGAAACTGGACACACATCTTTCACCATTAACAAAAATTGATTCTCACTGGTTAAAATATTTAAACTTAAGACATGAAACTATAAAGATTCTTGGCAAGAGGGCAAGGGAAACCCTTGAAGAAATTGACCTAGGAGAATACTTTATGAGGAGGACCCCCCAATTGAAGCAACACCAAATATACACTGGGATCTGTTCAAACTAAAAAGGTTCTGCACAGCCAAGAACACAGTAAATAAAGCAAGCAGACAGCCCTCAGAATGGGAGAACATATTTGCAGTTTATGTTTCTGACAAAGTTTGATAACCAGAATCCACAGAGAACTCAAACTTATTAATAAGAAAAGAACAAGTGATCCCAATTCATTGTGGGCAAGAGACTTGAACAGAAGCTTTTCTGAAGAAGGCAGGTGCATGGCCCAAAAACATATGAAAAATGCTTATCATCTTTAATCATCAGAGAAGTTCAAATCAAAACCACTTTGAGATATCATCTAACTCCTGTAAGAGTAGCCCACATAACAAAATCCCAAAACTACAGATATTGGTGTGGATGTGGAGAAAAGAGAACACTACTGCACTGCTGGTGGGAATGCAAACTAATATGCTCCTTTTGGAAAGAAATTTGGAGAATGCTTCAGGGTCTAAAAGTAAACCTGCTGTTCAATCCTGCAATTCCTCTACTAGATATATATCCAAAAAAACAAAAATCACTTTTACAACAAAGATATTTGCACCGGATTGTTCATTGCAGCTCAATTTATAATTGCCAAGTCATGGAAGAAGCCCAAGTGCCCATTGACCCATGAATAAATTAATAAATTGCAGCCTTATAAAAAGATGGAAACTTTACCTCTTTTATATTTACATGGATGGAGCTAGAACATAATCTTCTTAGTAAAATATCTCAAGAAAAAGTATCCAATGTACTCAGCACTATTGTGAAACCAATTTATAATCACCTACAATTTCATATTTAAGATAAAACACAACTATAGCCCAGGATGAAGGAGGGAAGAGGAGAGGGAAGGGAGGGGAGGATGGAGGGTGGAGGGTGAATGAAAGGAAGGAGGGAGAGTAAATGATGGAATCACACCTATCTATGGTGCATATTGCAAGGGTACATGTCAAATCTATTAAGTGTAGAGTATAAATGTCTTAACACAATAATTAAGTGAGGTGAAGGCTATGTTAACCAGTTTAATGTAAGCATTCATATATCCAGCACATTGTACCCCATAAATGCTTCAATGTATACAGTTATGATTTAAATAATAAAAGTAAAAATAACAAAATAAGGAAAACAATTCAAGATTTGAATGAGAAATTTAACAAAGAGATATAAAAGAGAAACAAACAGGAATTTAATGAAAAATAAAAATACAATTGGAAGTTTGACAACAGACTAGACCAAGCAGAAGAAAGAATTTCTGAATTTGAAACGGGTTTTTTGAAAAAAACACAGGCAGACAATGAAAGAAAGAATAAAAACAAATGAAGAAAGCCTAAAGGATTTATGAAACATCATTAGGAGAACAAATATTTGTATTGTGGGTATAATAGAAGGAGAAGAGAAGGAAAAATTGAGGAAAATATATGGAATGAAATAATAAAAAATTTCCCCAATCTTCGACAGTGAACATCCAGGAAGCTCAAAGAACCCTAAATAGACTCAACCCAAATATGTCCTCTCTGAGGTACATTTATAGTCAAATTGTAAAAAGTCAAAAATGAAGAAGAAATTATAAAACACTGGTGAAAAAATATCGAAGAGGATGTAAATAAATGGAAAGACAATCCATGCTTGTAGATCACAATTAATATTTTAGGATGACAATACTATCCAAAGCAATCTACAGATTTGATTCAATTGTTACAAAAAATACCAAGGAAATTCTTCACAGAAATAGAAAAAATTTCCAAAATATGCAAGGAACCTCAAAGGATCCCAAATAACCAAAGTAATCTTGAGCAAAAAAGAATGAAACTGGAGATAATGCACTACTAGACCTCAAAATATACTACAATGCTATAGTAACCAAAACAGCATGATACTGGTATTAAAACAAACACATAGACCAATGGAACAGAATAGAGAACCCAGAAATTAAGGCACATATCTACAGCCAACTGATGTTTGACAAAAGTGCCAAGAACAGTTGTTAGCAAAAGTGAAGTTGCTTTAATAAATCATACTGGGAAAACTGGAGTTCATCCATATGCAGAAAAATGACACTAGACCCCTACCTCTTGTCTTATACAAAAATCAATTCAAAATGGATCAAATACCTAAAGACCTAAAATGATAAAACTACTAGTAGAAAACCTATGGCAGATACATCAGAACTTTGGTCAGGGAAAAGATTTTATGCATAATATCTCAAAAGCATAGGCAATAAAAGCAAAAATAAACAAATAGGATTATATCAAACTAAAAAGCTTCTGTATAGCTGAAGAAATAATAATCAACAAAGTGAAAATACAATCTACAGAATGGGAAAATATTTTCGCAAACTACTCATCCAACAGAGGATTTTTTTCTTTTTTGAGACAGTCTTATTCTGTCTCCAGGCTAGAGTGCCATGGCATCAGCTTAGCTCATCACAATCTCAAATTCTTTTGCTCAAGCAATCTTCCTGCCTCAGCCTCCCAGTATCTGGGACTGCAAGCACACACCCCAATATCCAATTAATTTTTTTCTCTTTTCCGTAGAGATCTTGCTCTTGCTCAGGCTGGTCTCAAACTCCTGAGTTCGAACGATCTACCTACCTTGGCCTCCCAGAGTGTAAGGATTACATCCATGAGCCATCATGGCTCCTGTCTACCTTTAAAATAAAAAACGTTATTCTTAGAACATGGGGAGAAACTGCAGATGCCTGCCTGCCACAATGCCCGGCTAGTTTTTCTATTTTCATTAGTGACAGTCTTGCTCTTGCTCAGGCTGATCTCAAACTCCTGAGTTCAAAGAATCCTCCCGCCTCAGCCTCCCAGAGTGAGCCATCATGCCTAGCTCCAACAGAGGTTTAATATCCAGAATCTACAAGGAACTCAAACATCTCAACAGTAAAAATACAAATAATTTTATTTAAAAATTGGCAAATGGAATAGGGGGCAGAGCAAGATGGTGAACTAGAAACACCTCCCTATTAGACACTCACAACAAGGCAGGGGAAAGAAAACTCCAGCCATCTCTGGCTGGGGGAACCTACCTGGAGCCATCACTCTGGGGACACAGTGAAGCAGTGGTGGACCACAGGAGCCAGCAAGGAGTTGGCTCTGTAGTTGAAGAAAAACAGCACAGAAGGTGAGTATGTGGGAACAGGTGGCCTGCCCATAGAGGACTGGGGACAGGAAGGAGCTGTCCTGCACTTTTTTGATAGGGGGCTAAACTGCTCACTGGACCTGCCTTGGAACACTTAAATGAATGAATTGAATAGTGTCCAGCAGCTGGGTTTAAATACCAAGTGGGTTGGATCTATCAACAGCTTGGCTACTAGCTAGGCTGCCAATGGGAAGGCCATGTGGGAGAAATAGTCTGCGGGGTCCTAGTGCAAGGCCAGCTCTGACACACCTGCTGAGCTGGGGCTTCCACTCTTGTGGTGAGCTGAGCAACTTCCACATTCCCAGGGATTCTTGTCAGGGGGCATTGATATGTGCCACCTAAATAATCTGGTGAGACCTTTAAGTTTCCAATCCCACAGAGACTGAATGGTGACAAAACAACCAGGCCTTGATTGAGGACAACTAAGTCAGGAAGACAAGACCCAACCTCCATGGCAACTAGAGAGTGGTTTCTGGCACTCATTGCTCACAACAAAACCAGCATGTGTTCTCTGTCTCCTAACACCATAGTACCACCTAGAGTCCAAGCAATAAATTGATTCCCCCCCCCCCCCCTTTTCTTCTCTTTTTATTGATGTGGTTGTTTTTCTTTTTGTTTTTGTTTGGTTTGGTTGGATGTATTTTTATTTTTTCATTTTTACTCACTTTAGTAGCAAGAGTTCCCTCATTTTTGAGCCCCTTATACTTTATTTTTATTTCTCTCCTTTTATCTCTCTTTTGGTAGAGATTTTTCCACTTTTCTTATTTTTCCCACATAAATTTTTCATACATCAGCTAAGATATCCTTTTTTTTACTTTCTTCATCTTTTGAGCAAATTTTGGCCCTGCAGCTTTTACCACCAGCACCCACTAAATATCCTGGGTTTTGTTTTTATGATCTATATAGACAACTGTTCATTTGAATTTACTTATAGTTAAAAGATAATTGAAATATATTTATGTTTGTATGAGATCTTTAAAAAAATGAAGATTTTTTCAACCTTTGGACCCTGAAAATTCAGGATTTTCTCCTTCCTATGACAGCTTTGGTCTGTGTCTGGTTACCCAGCAGGACAGTAAGTTGTTTTTTAAAGTCCTCTAAGCAATCTATGGCTTCTGAAATGGAAGCAAAAGACTTGATAGGAGACTCATTTAAGTTGAGATGCAGGAGGGAACTCTGCATCTCTCTGCTGCAGCCTGCCTCTTCCTCCACTGGTTGTTGAAGGTTCCTCCCCTGAAAGTTACTATTTCTGAAGACTTGTTCTTTATCTCTGCATCTACAGTCTTGTGCTCAGAATGTTCCAAGAGACTGAAGCATCATCTTTCCCTATGGCCTCTTTCTTTTGGGGTCCTCAGCCTCTGCTGCTACTTTCCCTCCACAGTTAAACATGCTCTTCCATTCCCTTCAGGCCCACCTCCTTGGTCACCCCTTGCAAGCTGGAGACAGGAGTCCACATGACACTGATATTCTCTCAATGGGACCGGGGATTTACAAAGATAATACTTCTCATTCTGTCAATGTCTAAAAGAAGTTTGAACAGCTGTCCCACTGCCACTCTTGATATTAGCCTCTTTTTGTCTCCGAGTCAATACTGTATTTTGCTCCATCAAACCATTGCAATATGTGGAATGTCACTCAATCTTTGTGGGTGGGAAGCCCTTGTTACAGAGTGGGCAGGCTACCTGGGTACTGGTTGAGAAGGTAGAAACAGATATTTCCTTCCTGGCATCTTCCTTATTACCAACCTCCTTATCTGTTGTTATTATTCTTACTTCATCTGAGTTCACTCTGCTACCTGGAGAGACTTCTCTTTCAAGAAGAAAGAATTCTCTTTCAAGGTCAAGAATTTCAGAGGAACTTAGCTGTGTCTCAGGGCAAACAGTGATTTCTTCTCCAGAATTCTCTGGCATAAGAACTGGGCTTCTCTTACTGGTGAAAGTAGCAATGCTTTGTGAGGCAGGTACAGAGTTTCCTTCTTCAGAAGTTTTTTCAATAGTCCCTAAGAAGATTGACCATGACTGTTTGTTTGTTCTTCCTCCAACAAAAGTTTCTCTTTCAAGCTTTTAACAGGGCTTTCTTGACAATCCTTGGTTTTTGAGTGCCAGACAGGTGCCCCAAACTTCTGTCTTTCCTCTTTGGTTTCATCTCCAGTATCTTCTGAGATGCCTTCATTTTTTTTCACTAGCCTGATCTCTTTGGCCACATTCATTCTGGCTCAGAGAAGGAAGTCTAGGTAACACTGGTTCCCTAAGTCCTTTTTTATTTATTTATTTATTTATTTTTTGACAGCATCTCACTTTGTTGCCCCTGGTAGAGTCCTATGGCGTCATAGCTGACAGCAACATCAAACTCTTGGGCTCAAGGGATTCTCTTGCCTCAGCCTCATGAGTAGCTGAGACTACAGGTACCCATCACAATGCCCAGCTATATTTTGTTGCGGTTGTCATTGTTGATGTTAGCTGGCCCGGGCTGGGTTCAAATCCAGCCTCAGTGTAAGTGGTTGGCACCCTACTCACTGAGCTATGGGCACCACCTATTTTCAGGCTTTTTTGATAAACCTTCAGCTGTCAGAGAATGGCCTTGGTCTATTGGTTAGGGTCTACTCCAGCAGGGCAGAATGGAACACCCCAGAAGTAGTGCACAGTGTCACCAATGTCCTGGAGACCTCTGGCATCGCCTGGGGTAGGTAGACTGTGCCTAAATGTGTCCCCCCTACCCTGGGCATCTTTGAAAACACAATCTCTCCCAGTACTTTCCTATGGCTTCCCACACTGTGTGTGCTCAGCCAATTGGCCAGCACATCTGTCAAAACATCCAACGTTCTCATTCTCAAACACTGGGTGGCTTGACTTGTCCCAGCTTCCTGAGTTGCCAGAGATCAACTCCTCTTTAATATTTTCAGTGTGGTCCAAAGGCTTCTCTCTTTCCTCAACCTTCTTTCCCTGACTGATATGTGGGCCTTTAAATAGTGATGTAGGTACCAGCTGCCATATGCCTGTAGATATTTGATAAAAAGTAGGGCTAAGGACAAACTTTTTTATTAAGAGGACTTGGTTAGCTATCACTTACCAAGAATTACATAATGTGATTAAGAAAGGCTCTTCTTTATCTTCTTTGGCTTTAACCAAATGTTGGCTTTTCCTTGGAGATAAGAGTATTTACTGTCTAATTTAACTTCTTTAAAATCACCAAAAGAACTAGGGCATTTCTATATATCTACTTTCAACATGAGATCCCTCTTACATGGTAATACTCAGTAAGTAGAAAGAGTCAGAACAGGGAGACATGCCTTCAGTGGTCCCAGAGTCTATGGTTTTTCTCTTGGTGGGACTGTGAAGATGGTCCAGTGGCCAGATGTCGAGATCTGGTAGCAGAAGAATGAGGCTGACAACTATTCAGGCTTTCAACAGTGGCTTTCCTCAAGAGTTCCTCTTCTTCCTCCTGGTTATTTGCCTCTCTAACTTCCTGCTCGCTCATTTTGGGAGCCAGAACAAACTGTTCGTCTTCTGTCATCTGTGCAATTTTTCTTTTAGCCAAACACTTTGCTCTATTTGACTGTTTTCTCTTCATTTTTTGCCATCCGTTATCCTCCTTTGATTCCTCTCCATCACTATCAGATGTCACAATGAATGCATCCTCAAGTCAATACTACCTCTTCACACTGACAGAACAGGTAGTTTCTACATCCTTCTTCTCCAGATTCTGAGCTTCAGCAATTTCTTTAACTTTTTTCTTTCTCCGTGGCATCCTTTTGTCTCAGCGGGAGAAGGGGCCAACTCTGGCATCCAGAGAGGCCTACATCAGCATCAGCAAATGCCCCTCTGGGTGAGGGACTGGCAGCAGCCTTCCTGAGGGCCAGGAGGAGACAGAAAGAGGGTGGCCTGGACGTGTGCGGAGGTAGCAGGTACTCACCTGCTGGCACAAGCTGCTCAGTGGAACCCCTCCTCTGCTGCTTTGCAAATCCCCTCCTCCAGAGCACTGGGGGTCAGGAGCAACCACAGAACATCCAGAGTCTCCTTTTCTTCATCTGATATAATTGTATTTATAATTTATCTATTCTTTTTTTTTTTTTTCTTTTTTCTGAGTGCTGGCAGGTCACAGCAGGAGTCTCACTCAAGGAGGTCATGACATCTCAAGCAACTGGAAAAGGAAGAACATTCCAACCACAAACCCAGTAGAAGACAAAAAATAACCAAAATTAGAGCAGAATTAAATGCAATTGAAAACAAAATAATTATACAACATGGACTACAGACATACGAGAAAG
>CAUYPK010075491.1:0-50476 GCA_963574355.1 Loris lydekkerianus
AGGAATGGAAGAAAAAGTATCCAATGTACTCAGCCCTACTATGAAGCTAAATTATAGCTTTCACATGAAGGCTATAACCCAACTATAGCACAAGACTATGGGGAAAGGGCCAAGGAAGGGGAAGGGAGGGGGGAGGTTAGAGTAGAGGGAGGGCAATGGGTGGGGCCACACCTACGGTGCATCTTAGAATGGGTACAGGGGAAACTTACTAAATGCAGAATACAAATGCCTACATAGAATAACTAAGAAAATGCCATGAAGGCTACGTTGAACAGTTTGATGAGAATATTTCAGATTGTATATGAAACCAGCACATTGTACCCCTTGATTGCACTAATGTACACAGCTATGATTTAACAATTAAAAAAAATAATTTATTTAAAAAAAAAGACATACAGCCTAGTGAGTTTTAATATATTCAGAGTTCTATAACAATTAACTACCCACCTTCAGAAAAATTTTCATTACTCCAAAAGAAACTCTATAACCATTAGCAATCACTTCCCCATTTCCCCTCCCCACAGCCCGTGGAAACCACTAATCTCTTTTCTGTCTCTATGGATTTGCCAATTCTAGACATTTCATTTAAATAAAATTATATAATGTAGTTTTGTATCTGGTGTGTTCATTTAGCAAGTCTTTAAGGTTCATCCATATCATACCACATATCAGTACTTCACTCTATTTTATAACTGAGTAATATCCCATTGCATAGATCTCTATATTTTAATTACCCATTCTCCATGCAGGGTGGTTTCACTTTTTGGCTATGCATAATGCTACTACGAACATCCATGTACAAAGATTTGTGGGCAGGTTTTCAATTCCCCTGTGTAGACACCTAGAAATGGAAAGCCTGGGACATTCAGTAACTCCATTTAACTTTTTAGGAACTGCCAACTGTTTTCCAAAGTGGCTGCATCATTTTACATCCCCATGGGCAATGTATGAGGGTTCCAGTAGCTCCACGTTCTTGCCAACATTGGTTAATATCTGTCTTTTCCAGTATAAGCCTTCCTAGTGGGTATGAAGTGTTATTTCATCATGGTTTTTATTTGCACTTATTTGCATTATTGGCTATTAACACTGATTATATTTACATGTGCTTATTGACCATTTGTATGTGCTCTCTGAAGAAACTTTTACTAACATCCATTACCTTTTAATTGGGTTGTCTTTTAACTGTATAGCTTTATATTCTCTGGATACAAATCCCTCACCGGGTATAATTCACAAGTTTCTTCTCCCATTTTGTAGATTGCCTTTTAATGTTCTTGATGTGTCCTTTGAAGCACATGTTTTTAATTTTGATGAAATATAATTGATCAATCTTTTCTTTGGTTGCTTGTACTTTAAGATAGTATACCTGAGAAACCATGGCCTGATTCAAGGTCACAAAGATTTAACTTTATGTCTTCCTCTAAGACAGCAGTTCTCAACCTGTGGGTCGTGACACACAGGAACTGTATTAAAGGGTCAGGTCGTGGCATTAGGAAGGTTGAGAACCACTGCTCTAAGAGTTTTATTGTTTCAGGTCTTACATTTATATCTATATTCCATTTTGAGTTAATTTTTTTGCCTACGGCATAAGGTAGGACCCCAACTTTATAATTTTCCATGTGGATATTCAGTTGTCCATAGCACCATTTGTCGAACAGGCTATTCTTTCCTCCACTGAATTCTCTCCCATCACAAACTGGTTGACCATAACATAAGGATTTATTTCTGGACTCTCAATTCTATTTCACTGACGTATGTGTACATGTCTATCCTCATGCCAGTACCATACTGTCTTCATCAAAATCACTTTGTCTAAGTTTTGAAATCAGAAAGTGAATCCTCAACTGCACTCTTTTTCAAGTTTGTTTTGGCTATTCTAGGTCCCATTTCCACAGGAATTTTAGGATCAGGTTTCCAATGTCTTCAAAGAAAACCAGTAAGAACTTTAAAAGAGATTGTATTTAGTTTATAGGTCAATGTGGGGAGTATTGCCATCTTAACAACATTAAGCCTTCTGGTCTATGGACACAGAAGGTATTTCCATTTATTTAGGTCCTTAATTTTTTTCAATGGTGTTATGCAGTTTTCAGTGTACGATCTTGCACTTCTTTATTTCTAAGAATTTTACTCTTTTTTATGCCACTACAAATGGATTGGTTTTCTTAGCTAGTATACAGAAATATAAATGATTTTTATAAAGTTATCTTATATACTGCAGTCTTGCTAACCTTACTAGCTATAGTTGATTTTTTGCGGATTCCTTTGGATTTTCTATATACAGTCATCACTTGGTAACCACCCACAGGGGATTAGATCCTCCCCAAAACCAAAATCTTTGGATGCTCAAATCCTTATTTAAAATGGCATATTTAGGTTGGGCAAGGTGTCTCACTCCTATAATCCCAGCACTCTGGGAGGCAAAGGCGGGTGGACTGCTTGAGCCCACAGGTGTGAGACCAGCCTGAGCCAGAGCGAGATTCCGTCTCTAAAAATAGCTAGGTGTAGGGTGATGCCTGTGGCTCAAGGAGTAAGGCGCCAGCCTCATACACCAGAGGTAGTGAGTTCAAACCCGGCCCTGGCCAAACTGCAACAAAAAAAATAGCCAAGCGTTGTGGCGGGCACCTATAGTCCCAGCTACTGAGAAGAATGAGGCAAGAGAATAGCTTGAGCACAAGAGTTAGACGATGCTGTGTGCTATGGTGGCACAGCACTCTACCAAATGGGACAAAGTGAGACTCTGCCTCAAAAATTAATAAATAAATAAATAAATAAAATGGCATATTTCCATATAACCTAGGCACATCTTCCTGTATACTTTAAATTATCTCTAGATTATTAGAAATACCTAAAACAATGTAAATGCTATGTAAATTGTTTTTATATTTTAAAATTTGTATTATTTTATTGTATTGTTATTTTAATTTTCTTCCAAATATTTTTAGCCCAGGGTTGGTTAACTTGCAGACGCAGAATCCATGGATGCAGATGGATGACTATACAAAATATTTCATCTAAAAATAGAAACAGTTTTATTTCTTTCTCTGTTACATATGCCTTTAATTTATCTTTCTTAATTGCTCTGGCAATATCCTCCACTAAAGTGTTGAACAGAAGTAGTGGTATCAGGTCTCCTGTTCTTTATTTTAGGAGGACACATTTAATCGTTCCCCATTAACCATGAAGTTAACTGAGGATGTTTTATAGGTGTCCTTTATCAGGGTAAGGAAGTTCCCTGTTCCTAGTTTACAATTTTTATCATGAAACAGTGTTGAATTTTGTCAAATGCTTTTTCTATGCACCTATTGAGATTATTATAGTATTTTTGTCCTCTATTGTATTATTATAGTATATTACACTGGTTGGTTTCTGAATATTAAACCAACTTTGCACGCCTAGGAAAAATTTGACTTGGTCATAGTGTACAATCTTTTTTATATGTTGCTATATTCAGTTTGCTAGTATTTTGTTGAGGATTTTTATAACTACATTCATAAGGGACACTGGTTTGTAGTTTTCTTGTGATGTACTACCTGGCTTTGGTAGTAGGGTAATACTGGACTAGAGATATGGAAAGGGAAATCTCCTCTTCTATTTCATATGGGAATGTGAAAAATTTACTGGTAATTTACGTACCTTTTAACATTTGGTAAAACTCACCAGAGAAGTCATTTTGGCTTGGGCTTTTCTCTCTTTTTTTGTAGATAGGGTCTTGCTCTGTCTCCCAGGCTAGAGTGCAGTGATGTCATTATAGCTCACTACAACGTCAAATCCTTGGGCTCAAGCAATCCTCCCACCAGCCTCTGGAATAGATGAAACTATAGGCACATGCCATCATGACCTGCTAATTTTTCTATTTTGTATGGACAGAGAGTCTCATTCTTGCTGAGACTGGTCTTGAACTCCTGACCTCAAGCAATCCTCTCACCCCAGCCTCCCAGATTGTATTTTTTTCTCATTTATCTGAAAGTATATCCTAATTTTCCATGGAATTTTTGATTACTGTTTATTTTAAGGTGTGTTGCTAAATTTCCAGATATTTGCAAAATTATTCAGAACTCCTTGTTATTGATTTCTAATTTCATTCCATTGTGGTCAGAAGACATTTAGTATGATTTCAGTCCTTTCGTATTTATTGAGGCTTGTTTAATGACCTAACAAAGTCTACGCTAGAGAACGTTTCATGTATACTTGAAAAGAATGTGACTTTGGCTGTTGAGTATAGCGTTCTACAGATGACTACTATGTCTTTTTTTTTTTTTTTTAAAGGGGTCTCGACCCACAGGTTGAGAACCACTGCTCTAAGGTCTTTATTATTTTATTTATTTTATTTATTTATTTATTTATTTATTTATTTTTGTTTGAACCTGCCACCACTGGCACATGGGGCCAGCGCCCTACTCCTTTGAGCCACAGGCGGTGCCCCAATGACTATTAAGTCTTGCTGGTCATGTCTTCTATGTCTTTATTGGTCATCTACCTAGTTGCTCTATCCCTTATTGGAAGTAGAGTATTTATGTTTCCAGCTATGATTGTTGAATTGTCTATTTCTACCTTCAATTCTGTCTGATTTTGTTTCATGGTCTTGGGGCTCTGCTAAATGCATACATATTTACACTTGCATGTTTATAATTGTTAAATCTTCCTTATATATAGCTTGACTCTTTATCATATTTATAACCTATAATTTTTGTCTTAAAGTCTATCAGCTGTCTTTTGAGTAGTACATAGTTTATCTTTTACTTTATGGCTTCCTTTTTTTTTCTTTTTGAGATAGAGTTAATCTCTCTTCTCTCTTCTCTCTCTTCTCTCTTCCTCTCCTCTCCTCCCCTCCCCTCCCCTCTCCTTCTCTCTCTCTCTCTCTCTTTCTCTCTCTCTCTCCTAGCTATAGTGTCATGGAGCTAGGCAAACTCATAGCAACCTCAAACTCTTGGGCTCAAACAATCCTCCTGCCTCAACCTCCTGAGTAGCTAGGACTAGAGGCGCCTGCCACAACATCCTTAATTTTGTTCTATTTTTACTAGAGACAGAGTCTGGCTCTTGTTCAGTCTGGTCTGAAACTCCTGAGCTCAAGGGATCCTCCCACCTCAGCCTCCCAGAGTGTTAGAATTACAGATGTGAGCCGCTATATCCAGCATGTCTTTTTTTTTGAGACAGAGGCTCACTATGTCACCCTTGGTAGAGTGCGTGGCGTCGCAACTCACAGTAACCTCCAAATCTTGGGCTTAAGTAATTCTCTTGCCTCGGCCTCCTGACTAGCTAGGACTACAGGCACCCGCCACAACACCCAGCTATTTGGGGGTTGTAGTTGTCATTGTTGTTTAGCAGGTGCAGGCCAGGCTCGAAACTGCCAGCCTCAGTGTATGTGACCCACGCCCTACTCACTGAGCTACGGGCACTAAGCCTCCCAGCATGTCTTTCATTTTACAGCACATCTCTTGTAAACAGATTGTAGTTAGACTATCATTGAAATTTTACATAATTGGCGGCACCCATGGCTCACTGGGTAGGCGCCGGTCACATACACAGGCCGGTGGGTTCAAATCCACTCTAGGCCAGCCAGCTAAAGCAGCAATGACAATTGCAACAACAACAACAAAAAAAAAAAAAAAAAAAAAAAATAGCCAGGCATTGTGGTGGGCACCTGTAGTCTCAGCTACCTGAGAGGCTGAGGCAAGAGAATCGCATAAGCCCAGGAGTTTGAAGCTGCTGTAAGCTGTGACACGACAGCACTCTACCCAGGGCAACAGCCTGAGACTTTGTCTCAAAAAAAAAAAAAAAGAAAGAAAGAAAGAAATTTTACATAACTGAGTTTTAAATAAGGCCAAAATACACAGACAGACCAAATGTCTTCTGAAACCGAACAAACTACTTAAATATTCAAGATAGCCAGTAAATTTTTTTTAAATAACAAGAAAAAGTGTATTGTACCAGATATCACAAAAATGTGTGTAGCATTTTAATTAAATGGGAAAAGGATGGATCTTTCTCAGTCAAAGGTATCAGGACAAATGGCTTTCATTAGGAAGAAAATAAAATTTGATTATAAAAATTAAAATAATTAAAAAATACATAATAGTAGGATGGGAAAGGGTTTTCTAGGCAACACGCAAAAGCCAGTTATAATTTTTTTTTTTTTTTTGACACAGTCTCATGTTGTCCCCCTTGGTAGAGTGCCATGACCTCATAGCTCACAGCAACCTCTAACTCTTGGGGTTAAGCAATTCTCTTGCCTCAGCTTCCCCAACAGCTGGGACTACAGGTGCCCACCACAACACCTGACTACTTTCAGAGACAGGGTCTCGTTCTGGCTCAGGCTGGTCTCCAACCTGTGAGCTCAGGCAATCCAACCACCTTGGCTTCTATTTTTAATAGAGATGGGGTCTGCAGGCACACCACAGTGCCCTGCTAGTTTTTAGAGACAGGGTCACACTCTTGCTCAGGCTGGTCTGGAAGTCCTGAGCTCAAGAAATCCACCCGCCTCAGCCTCCCAGAGTGCTAGGATAACAGGCCTGAGCCACCATGCCCAGCCCAGTTTTTAAATTTTTGTATGACAGAGTGGGGTGCAGTGGCTCACGCCTATAATCCTAGCACTCTGGAAGGCTGAAGTGGGTGAAATGCTTGAGCTCAGGAGTTCCAGACCAGCCTGAGCAAGAGTACAACCCCGTCTCTAAAAAATAGAGACATGTGTGTGCCTGTGGTGTGCCTGCAGACCTTGTCTCTACAAAAAATAGAAAAACTAAGGCAAGAGAATCACTTGAGCCCAAAAGTTTGAGGTTGTTGTGAACTGTAATATTATGACATTCTACCCAGAGCAACGACAAAGTGACACTCTGTCTCCAAAAAAAAAATAAAAAATTTTCTGTAGGACAAAAGATACCATAAACAAACTTAATGCAAATTAACTAATGCAATTAAAACCTTTGGCTTAATTATAGAGTAAACCAGTGAATTCACCTCTAGGTGCACCATTTGAAATTCCATCATTAAGAAAGTCAATTAACCTACCAAAATATTCAGTTTGATGTGTTTTTAAACACTTGAAAATGAGAATAATAATTCCTACTTCACAAGCTGTTTTAAATGAGACAATAGCTATACAAAATATCTACTATTTTATGTCAGGTACATTATAAAAGCTTGTATTTACTTCAACTTCAGTTAATATTACATTAAATGAAGAACTACAAGCTGAAATGAGGGATATCAGGATTCCTGTCTTTTGGTTCACAATGAAATTACTTTATAATTCCATTCTACCACTTCTAAAATAAAAACATATTTCCCCATATCCCTTGTCCACTCTAGAGCCGATGGATAAGTTATCAATCACTAAGTTTATCTGTTCCACAGAAGGAAGGTAAAGTGACAAAGCAGCCAGGACTGGTACTGCTTAACAGCACAACATAACCAAAGTATGGATACAGTAGTCCAATGTCTTCCACTCATTAAAAGTTTTCACCCACATCTTTTTTTTTTTTTTTTTTTTTTTATTTTTATTTTAGAAAGTGTCTAAAGCTGTTTCCCTGGGTAGAGTGCCATCGCATTATAGCTCATAGCATCCTCCAACTCTTGGGCTCAAGCGATCCTCTTCCCTCAGTTTTTCTATTTTTAGGCGAGATGGAGTTGTGCTTTTGCTCAGACTCGTCTCGAACTTGTGAGCTCAAGCAATCTACCCACCTTGGCCTCCCAGAGTGCTAGGATTACAGGGGTGAACCACTGCTCTTGACCTACACAAAATACCTTTTTTTGTTAAAGATTTTATTCTAAGTTATTGAACAAGAATCATATCTGAAAGTGAAAAATCTTGGGGCTGATGTACAATTAACATTGTTAAAGGATTTTAAACAGATATCAAATAAAAACTAGAATGTTTGAAAGCTTATTGAGGCCAATTTTTTTTTTTTTCCAGAGTCACACTCACTATGTTGCCCTCAGTAGATTGCCCTGGTGTCACAGCTCACGGCAACCTCAAACTCTTGGGCTCAAGCAATTCTCTTGCCTCCGCCTCTCAAGTAGTTCGGACTATAGGCGCCTGCCACAATGCATGGCTATTTTTTGTTGCAGTTGTCATTGTTGGTTAGCTCCCCTGATCCAGGTTCGAACCCGCTACCTTTGGTGTATGTGGCTGGCGCTGTAACCAGTGTGCTATGGGCACCGAGCCTAAGGCCAATATTTTTATATTTGAACACCACAGGGCAAAAATCTTTGACAATTCAGGAAGATTTAATTTTTTTGTTTGTTTTGTTTTGTTTTTGAGACATAGTCTCACTTTGTTGCCCTGGGTAGTGTCGTGACCTCATACCTCACAGCAAGCTCAGATTCTTGGGCTCAAGCAATTCTCTTGTCTCAGCCTCCCTAGTAGCTGGGACTATAGGCGCCCACCACAATGCCCAGCTATTTTCAGAGACAAGGTCTTACTCTGGCTAAGGCTGGTCTCAAACCTGTGAGCTCAGGCAATCCACACATCTCCATCTCTCAAGTGCTAGGATTACAGGCATGAGCCATCATGCCCAGCCAGAAAGATTTCATTTAATTTTGTATTTTGAACAAAATGTTCATTCCTGAGTGGAATAGCTTATGTTTAAAGGAAAAGCACATTTTTTATTAAAAGTTTTATAAAATTCTAAAGAACTATTACATATAACTAATACAATTTAGAGCCCAAACAAATTCAAACTTCAACAAATGTTGGTAAACATGTAAATTATCAACTTAAAAAAAAAGTACACGATACATTTAAATTCTTGTAAAATTTTAGATGAACAAGATTTTGACCTTTAAGCTGATTTTAGACTGGTATTTAAAAAACTAAAAGGGAAACCCAAAATTATACAATGAAATATGCCCGTCAATCTAAAAACAACAAAAAATGTTCATGGGAGTGGAAAAGTAACCACTGATCATTCAAATTACTAAAGACAATGTTCCAACTGTAATATCCTTCTCTCCTGCTGTTAACAAGTCCCCCTATATTTTCCCCATCCATTTAATAGAAAAAGGAACATTCAAAGCATGAACAGTGCAGAAGTTTATCTTCAGCAAGATCTTGCATTAATTTTACAGCACCCAAAAAGTATACACACCAGACTTAAAATGCCACAAGATTTGTGAAGGAAAATAAAAATAGAAATTTGTTTAAAGACAGCACAGTAGATCAGGATACTACAAACGCAGCTGCGTTGCTATCAAAAAACAAGCCTAGCCCTCACAAATTTTCTCTTTTGATGGGAGGTTCAATATATATCACTCATGACATGGACAATACTCTTTTTGTAAGTCAAGTTTCTCTTATACATCTAGAATATACATAAAGAATTCTGAAATATTCTTTTCAAATGCACAAATCTACAGTAATAGAACTATAGAATAACTATAAAAATTAGGAATGTGAATAAAGAAACTTCTATTTCTTGGTATTCTTCCATCTATTGCAAATCAAATCTAGTCCCCAAAATGTATACAAGATGTTAGAGTTCTTGACAACTTGGTATCTCTTCCCAATTTGCAACCAACAATAATTGGAGTACTGGAAACAAGGCTTGAAAATCTCAGATATCTTTATTTTGTATTTACTTATCTTCTTTAGAGATGCTACCCAGGATGGAGTGCAGTGGCCATTCACTAACACATCCTAACACTCACCATCCTAACACTCATCAGCCTCAAATTCCTGGGCTCAAGAAATCCTTCTGCTCTCAGTCCTAGAATTACAAGCTCACCTCACTGTGGTTGTCAGAAAATCTCTAATGCCTGAACTAAAACAGAATTGGTACTAAATTCAAATTTTAAAAAAGGTCACTATAATATTCCATACAACTTAATCAGCATCGTTCCCTCATTTTATATTCAATGTTTCCTTTATTTCAAAAACAAAGACATTACGAGGTTTGTGACCAACACCAGCAGCTGTATTTCCAAATTACTTCTCTCAACTGTTTTTTAAAAAAACAAATTTAAAATGTGAAACCAAGGGAACACAAAGCTACATTCTTTATGACAAAAAAAGCCATGATTATTTCATTTAAAAATAGCTGACTCATATTAATAAAAATATCACAAAAAGTAGAACTTTCTAAAGTGCACTTTAAAAATTACTTCACTTGCTACACTGTTCTGGAAAGTAATCTGTAAGGCTGTCTTAGGCAATCCATGTGTGTCTCCTGAGTCCTTCAACTTACACAGAACATAAAAAGTCCAAAAATGAATAACAACAACAGCAATCAAACCAAGTAGTTTTATACAAGAGACACCCAAATAAGATACACAGGCAAAAAAAAAAAAAAAAAAAAGTGTTCTTAAATTTTCTCTAAGAAGGAGTTGCTTAGTTTTACAATTATTTTCCTTGCTTATCACTGAAAGGAAAATGAGAAATCAAATTAACAATGATGAGGACGAAAACAGTTCCCAAGCAGAAGATGCAAGAATTTACAATCCCTTGGCCCGGAGATCAGAAGGTAGACAGACAAATCAATGCTCAGGGGAAGCTTTCAAGAAATGTCACTGTCTACCGGAAGTTTAAGGTCGTATTTTTTAAGGCCTAAAGCCAGCCCTGCAAATACACTGTAAAATACAACCAAGAAAAACTCCATTCTCCAAAACAATTGAAGAGTTCCCTACGATGGTCTAAACGAGAAGAGCATATATTCTGGACACCCTCAAGACCGCCGCCCCTCACGTGGAAAGAAGGGCAGCCCATGTGAATCCGAATGCCCCCACGTCAGTTTGTGTGTGACAGATCCACTGGGAGCAACCGACTGTGATCCCGGCCCTCCAGGGCAGAGGCTGCTGGAAGAGGACCATGAATGCAATCTTCCTGGCCCTCCTACTTCCGTTCTCAAAACAGAAATGCACTGTCTCTCCCAGTCCTTCACTCCTCAGCCCAGCACCTCTCGACAGCAGTGCCCCTTCAAAGAGCTTAAGTGGAAAGAAAAAGCAGATAGTCACGAACTGGGGTCGATGGAATGCGGTTGGTCAAAAGCACCTCCACCCCCGACAAATCAATCTCCAGCTTCTTCTTGAGTCCCCCTGGCTGGGGACACCAAGCAGCAGAAGTCCACGTTCAGTTCGCCCCCTACTCTCTCCTCCCCCGGGTAAGCGGAAAAGCGCAAAGAGGAACTAAGCGAACTGCAAGAGGATGCCCTGAAAGCTCCCTCAACGAGGGGGTGGGGAGGGGGTGGAAACAGAGAAGAGCGGAAGGAAGGGGAAAGGAAGAGCAGCCAGAGAAGGAAGGGGGCGAGAGCGCGCGCCCGCGGAAGGGACGAGGCTTCGGTAACGCGTCTGCACCCCGTTTCCTCCGAGCGGCAGCGAGTGCGCTCCGCCCCAGGCAGGGATGAGGCGGCGGCGTCCCCCTCCCGGCCGCAGCCTCGCCCCCCGGGAAGGGTCGGTCAGGGGCTGCAGTGCCCTCTCAGGGTCGGAAGCGGCGGCAACGGCTGCTCGCCCCGTCGGAAGGCGCAGACCACTGGGCCCTGCTCCAGATCAGCGGGGCCGGTTCACGCCCCCACCGCCGGGGGAGGCAGCTCCGGGGTGACGCCGGCCGGGCGGCCGTGCTGGTTACCTGAAGCGGGGCGAGTCCTTCAGACACTCCTCGAAATCCACGGTCATCTTCATTCTGCCTTCCTCGCCTCGCAGGCGGCGCTGGAAGAGCAGAGGGGGCCGCGGGAGCAGCCGCGCTAGGGATTCAGACGGCTACCGCGGGCGTACGGCCGCGACTAGCGATGTACGGAGCTGCGGAGGGCGCCTCGCCCGCTGGTCATACCAGCCTCGAAGACAGCGACGGCTCGTCAGGCCCCAGTCCGGCCCCTCTTCCTCCCGCCCCCAGCAGAGCGCCGGCCTCAGAGAAACGGCCCGGGAGTGACAGCCCTGGCCAGCCAGCCACGAACCCGGCGGCCAATGGGAGTGGCTTCCGGAAGCACCGCCCGCAGGCGCCCGGGCAACGAGTCTGAGTGACGGCAGTCTAAACCAATGAGCAGTGCGACCGTGAGTGCCTATTTGCCACAACCGCCTCGGAGAACCAACCGGGATGCGCGGGCGTCGTTAGGCGGGACGCACCCGTTGCTGGGAGGCCGGGCGCTGTGGCTCCTTGGGAAGGAAGTCACATGACCCAGCGCGGCGCTTTCCTCTTAGCCCTGGCCTCTTCTCCGGCTTCCTCACCCCGCCCTGCTGAGCTGCCAGCGCAGAGGAGCCTCCTCCTACAGGTTTGAGGAAGGAAATTTGCTTTTTAAAGGAGCCTTAGCAGAAGTCTGAAGAAGTTAAGGGCAGAAATTATAAAAGGAAGAGATCAGCTAAACCACTGCTTCCTTTCATTTTAAAAAAAATGAGGCCAGAAGAGGAGCGAGGGTGACTTTAGTGATAAAATTCATCATTCACTTACTGGTTTTATTGCTTTCTAATTAGGCTCCCATATACATCTTTTCATATAACCAGAGACCACTTCCTGAAGAAGCTGGCGTTTAGGATGGTCACCTATAGATCAAGATTAGACAGCTATGAGAGGTGGAGTGTTTCATTTGGAAGAGCTGCTCTCAAAACCTGGCATACGTTCCTCGTTACTGACTTTTCCCACAGTAGTTTTCACTCATCTACGATGATGGATTTCGAAGCCAGGCACATTATACTCCACCTTGCAACACCTGCCCCTCTGATCCACAGTTTTTCTAGATCCTTGAATGTATCATCTGATCCTCATATTAACTCTACCCAAGTATTTACCATACTCCTTGATTTTGAGATGTCATTCACTGTAAAAAGTACAAAGATACATTATATTAAAATGTATACTTTTTAAACCAACCTAAAAAGCATAGGCGTATCCATAAGAACATATACGTAGAGTGTTCTAATTGCATAGTGACTCTGAGTGGGAATCTGGAGGCAAACTTCCTGGATTTACATCCTAGCTTTCTCACTTTAAAATGTTAATACCAACGCTGATCTGATACAATTGTCTGGTTAACACAGTGCTACATAGTAATCATAGCAACCCTTGGCTGTTACAATTCTTCTTTAGTACATAAAGTCTTAGCCCTATGACTTTCACTGTCTAAAGCCCTAATATAACCTTTTGACCATCTGGCTGCTATGGCGTACAGCATATTGTTTTTTATAACCTATATCTTTAGCACCTTTAGAAATTAACAGTATAATTTTAGACTTTAGAAAGAATATACAAACATTATGTATGTTTCTTCTCTAGCAATAAACTTGTCTTTTTTTTTTTTTAACTATTAGAAAAGTTGATAAAAGTTAATGGCTCGGAGTTAACAAAAGTTAGTATCTCAGAGGATAGGGCGCCAGACACAAACACTGGAACTGGCGGGTTCAAACCCTGCCATGGCCAAACAATGACAACCCCATCCAAAAAAATAGCTGGGCATTGTGGGGTGCATGTAGTCCCAGCTATTTGGGAGGCTGAGGCAAGAGAATCGCTTAAGCTCAAAAGTCGCAAGTTGATGTGAGCTGTCACACCACAGCACTCTGTCAAGGGTGGGATAGTAAGACTCCGTCTCAAAAAAAAAAAAAAAAAAGTTAAATATGAAAATGTACACAACCAGATTTTGTCATCATAGTAAGTAAAACAGGCTCTTTGGAGGGGGGCCTGTTTTAGGCCTCTGAAGAAGTTAAGGGCAGAAATTATAAAAGGAGGGAGGCCTGTTTTCTCTGCTGAGCCATCATTTATACTCACTCCAAGGCTTCTAACTTGGTGATATGATTTCCACCTATTACCCCCATTCCAATATTGTTCTGTTGCCCACTAGTTGTCATCTCCACACATTCATCTATCACAAGATTCATAAAGGGATCAAATCCCTGCAATATTCCTTGGACATGTTTGCCACTAATTTCAACCATAACTTCTTGTCTATAATTTTTTTCAACTCAAGAGAGTAAGCTTTGCTTATGGTAACTACTCTGCCGGATCAAAAATAAGTAGAAACATAATTCACAGCCTTGATTTCTTTTTTTAATTGAATTGACTATCTCTAGAATTTACACAGTTTCTCTTGATAGCTAAAAACTATTGATTGTTAAATGTTCAGTGACCTTACTTAAACACATCTGTGCGTCAGGACAACCTCTTTTAGTATTGTAACTTCAATGTCAAATTTATCAAGAGAGTTGGCAATTCCTACTACATTTGCTTGCATGTATACACTATAACTTATTGTTTCAATGTTTCATCTCAGTGTAGCCTTTTGGAAGGTACCCAAAGTGACACTTTGGGATTCAAACTGAAATTCAACTGCATGACAAATGATTATTTGCAATAAATGCAAATAATTATCAAATGAGCATCTTTTTGTGGATGGCTAACTTTGCATATACCCAGTTAATGATAACACTGTCACATTTTTTCTTCTTTTTCCTGTGATAAAGCACACATTTTGGGGTGTAAGATAGGTCCTAAATTAAGAAACTTTAAAAATGTGGGAACAGTGGGTCTTGGAATAGAAGAATATATGATATTATATTATTGAATAATACTATTATAATAGAAGAAATACAATAAGAGGAATAATAATGGAAATGAAGAAATAATAATGGAAACCAAGAACTACAATAAGGAAATAATAATGGAAACCAAGCCCCCAAGATATAAAAGTAACTTACCAGGTGATTCAGGTCAAGCACAGGCTCCATGACCCTAAGTACAAATTGTTCACCATCCCTTTAAGAATTCTGCCTTTGCAAATTTCCTGCATGTTTGATAACTGATCTTGTTTTATGTTTTGGCATTGCAACTGTGGCATTGTGTTCTGTTCATCACATTTAAAATTTGAAGAGTACCCACTTGATGGATAGAATACCTTCAGTGTACTGTTCCTTATTAACTTTACTTTTTAAAAATCAACTTGCTATAGACTGTCTATACATTTTGTTAAGTACAGTTCCTAATGACATAAACAATGTGTAGTTTTCATTTACTAATTATAAATGTTGAGGCCCAATTGTAAAAGTCCTCATATTTAAAAGTTAGACAAGCCCTCAGAATGGGAGAAGATATTTGCAGGTTATGTCTCCAACAAAGGTTTAATAACCAGAATCCACAGAGAACTCAAATGTATTAGCAAGAAAAGAACAAGTGATCCCATCTCATGGTGGGCAAGGGACTTGAATACTTCTCTGAAGAAGACAGGCGCATGGCCTACAGACACATGAAAAAATGCTCATCATCCTTAATCATCAGAGAAATGCAAATCAAAACCACTTTGAGATATCATCTAACTCCAGTAAGATTAGCCCACATCACAAAATTCTATAACTGTAGATGTTGGCGTGGATGTAGAGAACAGGGAACACTTCTGCACTGCTGGTGGGAATGCAAACTAATACGTTGCTTTTGGAAAGTTTGGAGATCACTTAGGGATCTAAAAATAGAACTGTTATTCAATCCTTCAATTCCTCTACTAGGTATATATCCAGAAGACCAAAAATCACTTTATAACAAAGATATTAACACCAGAATGTTTATTGCAGCCCGACTTAATTGCTAAGTCGTGGAAGAAGCCCAAGTGCCCATCAACCCACAAATGGATTAATAAATTGTGGGATATGTACACCAGAATATTATGCAGCCTTAAAGAAAGATGGAGATTTTACCTCTCTCATGTTTACATGGATTGGGCTGGAACATATTCTTCTTACAAAGTATCTCAAGAATGGAAGAAAAAGCCAATGTAATGTACTCAGCCCTACTATGAAACCAATTTATAAACACCCACACTCCCATATGAAAGCTATAACCCAACTACAGCCCAAGATGAAGGGGAAAGAGGAGGTGGAGAGGAGTGGAGAGGGGAGGTTGGGTGGAGGGAAGGTAATTGGTGGGACCACACCTATGGTGCATTTTACAAGGGTACATGTTAAATCTACTAAGTGTATAATAGAAATGTCTTAACACGATAATGAAAAAAATGAGGTGAAGGCTGTATTAACCAGTTTAATGAAAGTATTTCAAATTGTATATAAAACCAGCACATTGAACCCCATAATTGCATTAATGTACGCAGCTATGATTTAATAATTTTAAAAAAAAAGGTTAGCTAGACAACATAGTGAAATGTTTAACAATTTGTATGTCATTTTGCAAGTGTATTGCTTTATGGTAAAAGTGTTTTTCATTTGTTAAAAAAAAAAAAAATTCTGCCTTTGCAATTGTGGATCCATCTACCTGTGTAGCAATCTCCCTCTCATCCCCTCTTTAAAACAGCTCATGTGGCATCTTCAAGAAGCCTTCTCTGTTTATTGAAATACAGATCTATCTTTTCAACACTTAGTGAAAGTTAGTTAAACCAGGCCCCGTCTACATTCTAAAAGGATATAAATTACCAAACCTTAAGTGTTTCCCAAATTTCTGTTCCTCATACTTCTATGAACCCTCCGGACCCTTGGATCAGGATCTTCCTAAAATGATTCCAATTTCCTCTAAGGAAAATTTTGAATGATTCCAATATCCTCTAAGGAAAATCCTCTTGAGCAAAGATTATTTATTCTCTCATCCTTGGTACTCCTAAATCAGGATACATGGTTAGCAAGAGCCTAACCCTTGATAACTTACAATCCATTTTCATTCAAGAATTTCTCCTTATTTGAGGCTGATGCCAACTAGCCATACTACTGTCTTACTTTCCTCATTGCTATGATCCAACAATTTCCTAGTAACAATTTCCTAGCCTTAGTCTGCCTAACTGCACTGAAGATTATCTCAAAAACAGAGTTATGGGCAGTTGAAATGGATCATGCCTATAATCCTAGCACTCTGGGAGGCTGAGACAGGTAGGTAAATTGCTTGAGCTTAGGAGTTCAGCACCAGCCTGAGCCAAAGTGAGACCCTATCTCTACTAAAAATAGAAAAGCCAGACATGGTAGTGCACACCTGTAGTCCCAGCTACTCAGGAGGCTGAGGCAAGAGGTTCACTCAAACTCAAGAGTTTAAGGTTGCTGTGAGCCATGACACCAAAGTAACTTTATCCAGGGCAACAAAATGAGACTCAAAAAAGAAAGAAAAAAAAGAAAAGGGAGTTATGACAAGGGTCATTATGGGTAGTAATGGAACTGAGAAGAAATGAAACCCAGGTACCTCTGAAAACTGGTTTTCCCCTCTTAACATTTCTATCCTCTTTTCCTGTTCCTCCACTCCCGCCAAGTTTTCTTTCTGCTCTCTTACAGGTTCTGTTCCCTATGAACGTAGCTTGCATAGAATCTATCATTACTACTGATTTCTTCCACAGAGGCCCACCAGGTAATGGAAATGAGTGAAGCTGGGCAGGTGTAAGCAGTGTGGAGTGTTGGAGGCTGAAGGAGGCAGAAAGCAAGTGCCCTGGTACTGCTCAGTTCCTGTCAGTTTCTGCTATGCCAGACCTCAGATTTTACAAGAGAAGCCAAATAGCCAGGCTTTAATGTGAAATCTCCCCGTTTTCAAACATTGACAACCCTTTCAAAATATTAGACAACATTGTACAAGTTATAAAAATAAATTTCAGAATCACTCTGCAACTTCTGGTATATAGTCCTTGACAATTCTTTATATATCCTTTCAACTTAGGCTCCTGGTGTTAATCACTTCAATCTATTCTACCAAGTCGTAGATCTCAGGAGAAAATCTCATTAGCCCAGGTTGTCTTTGCATGTCAGGCCACATAGGTTCCTGGCAAGCCAATAGAGGGAAGGAGTCACTCAGTCATTTGCACAGGGATGTAGGCTACAGGACAGTTGACTAGTAGTCAAGGCATTTTCCCTAAAAGAGGGTGTTGGTGGCTGAGCCCCATAAAACACAACTGGTAAACATTCACATTTTCAAGGACTTTGGCCCCTGACTCATAGTTTCCACCCCAACTTCTGCCATCAGCTAAGGTGACTTCAACATTCACTCATTCTTTTTTTCATTCAGTAATATCCACCGAGCATGGTAATCTAGCCAGACCTTATAGGGTTAAATGAACAATCTTTTCCCCCTTGAATTCTCAGATCATGATTAATTCTGTACCAAGGGTACACACGGGGGGGGGGGGGGAGGGAGTACCAATACTCTGACAGGCATTTCTACTGAGGAAGGAAATAAGGTGTTCTTGTATTTCTGCAGCTATTAGGAATCTTGAACAAGTAAGAGCTAAGAAAAGCAAAGGACCTTTAGTCACAAGGAACTAATTGACTAAAGCACAGATGCAAGAGAAACACCTGATCTTCAAGAATTTTAAATAGAGGCTCAGCATCCATAGCTCAGTGGTTAGGGTGCTGGCCACATACACTGAGGCAGGCGGGTTTAAACCTGGCCCAGGCCTGCTAAACAACAATGACAACTGCAATAAAAAAAATAGCTGGGCATTGTGGCGGGCACCTGTAGTCCCAGCTACTCGAGAGGCTGAGGCAAGAGAATCGCTTAAACCCAAGAGTTTGAGGTTGCTGTGAGCTGTGATGCCACAGCACTCAGTGCCACATAGTGAGACTGTCTCAAAAAATAAAAAATAGAGAGGTAAATAGTGGCCAGATTACAAAGGACTTTGCTATAATAAAGAGTGTGTATCATAAAGATGTGGGAAGTCTCTGGAAGAATTTAGGCCTGGGCATGACATAATCATTTGCATCTTAAAGGTACAAGGGGGTAGGGGCTCTTAGGACAGGAATACATGCTATCAACATTTTTCTTTCTTTTTTTCTTTTTTTTTTTTTTTTTTTTTTTTGCAGTTTTTGCCTGGGGCTGGGTTTGAACCCACCACCTCCAGCATATGGGGCTGGCGCCCTACTCCTTTGAGCCACAGGCAACGCCCACTATCAACATTTTCAATCAATGTAATTGTGATCAAGAGATGTCTGGAAATAAAGTTGAAAGAATCTGATGGCCACCTGAATGTGAGGGAGGGAAGGGGAAAATGACTGAACTCCATGTTTCAAGTTTCAAGTTCAATATGTCTCCAGTTGTCTCACTCCCACGTAATCACTTTATTCCCACCCCATGCTTGTTTTTGTCCTCCAGGCAGTTGGCACCTGCCCTATCTCACCCTCCACCCCAGGTCATTCCCTGGCAGTTTTACACACCCTTTCCCAGATCAGTCCACACATTTTCCTTCTGCTTTTCCCCTGAGGGGAAACTTGCTGAGCAAGAATAAAGACAATTTCTATTTTAAAGCTTCAGGAAGCCACTGGAAAATTTTAAGCCGAATGATATGATATGATTTGAGTTTTTGTTTGTGTGTATCTGTATTTTGTTTGTTTGTTTCATTTGGGGGGTGGGGGCAGTGTCACACTCTATTGTCAGGGACCAGAGAGCAAAGGCTTTATCAGAGCTCCTTACCACCTCAAACTCCCAGGCTCAAGCAATCTTCCTATCTCAGCTTCCCAACTAGCTGGGACTGACTACAGGTGCATGCCACCACACCCAGCTAATTTTAATTTTGTAGAGATGAAGTCTCACTATGCTGCCCAGGCTGGTCTCAAACTGCAGGGCCCAAATGAGTTACCTACCTCAGCCTACCAAAGTGCTAGGATTACAGGTATGAGTCACCAGCCTGGTTTGTATTTGAAAGGAGGATAAGTAGGCAAAGGGATAAAGGCTTATAGGGCTGTCATGCTATCACTGCATTCACGGGCTATATACTTAGGGTTTTCAATTGTCTTTGTATTATCTATCTGTGGCTGGATCCCTACAGCACAGACACAAAGGCTCTTCTCAAACTTTGCTGCTCTCCTCAAGCCTCCTGCAAACTGTGACCCACTCCTTGATTCATCTAAAAGAAAATAAAAGTCATTAGGAATAGTCAGCACACACATTTCCTTACTTCTTACCTGTCTACCTCAGAGGAAGGTACATCTCTCCTTGGCATTCCTAACTTGTGGAGTGGAGCCACTCCTTCCATTCTTCTCTGGCTCTATCAGTTATCCCCTCTGTCTCTGCATCTTCAGACTTTCTCTCAAGTGATCATTCTTTTCTCTTTGAAGAACAGAGAAAGAAATAAAATCATGTACCATCTGTATCAGAAAGGATTATTTTTGTTAATAAGAGAAACCATTTGAATTGATCAAATACAAAACGTTCATGATACAATGGGGTAGTTTTGCTCAGAAGCCAGATGGCAAGTTTATCCCGGGCCTTGAGAAGGATTTGGAAACAGAGCCTGTGAAACCTGGCTGCTCCTCCCAGTCTTTCCTGCCTGCACATCTGCATGCCTGCAGCTCACTTCATCTGAATCTCCAGGCACCAGCTCCCAAGGATTACCCAACCGGCCAGAGAGGACAGGCTTTCTCTCTCTCTAAATTTCTTAGTGGAAGTATTTACCCAGACTGGACAATGTACCCTAGCAATGGCTCCCAGAAGTCTACTCCTGTGACCATATAGATGGGACATGAGGTACCAAAGAAGGTGGACAGGCCAGGTACAGTGACTCACACCTGTAATCCCAGCACTTTGAAGGCCAACGCAGGAGGATCACTTGAGGCCAGGAGTTTGAGACCAGCCAGAGCAACATAGCAAGACTCCATCTCTACAAAAAACGGAAAAATTAGTTGGGCATAGTTGTATGTGTCTATATTCCCAGACCCTCTGCAGTCCCAGGAGGCTGAGACAGAGGAGGATCACTTTAGCCCAGGAATTGGAGGTGGCCCTAATCAAGCCACTATATTCCAGCCTGGGCAATAGACCCTTTTTCAAAAAGAAATAAAGGAAAAAGAAAAGGAGACTGTCACTAGGATAAATCCCCCTCTCACTATTGCCAAATCTCCCTCCTCATTGCTTAGCTAGTTATGAATTTGGACTAAAAATTTCTTGGAGGAGAGTTAATCCCTAGACTACTAGAGATATCAAAGACTCTTCAAGAGCATAATCTTCACTTTCTGGCTCCACATTTTATGTTGCTACTTGTCTACTGTCCTCTGCATTCTGTTCTCCACTCCCTCCACCTCCCCCACTAACTGCCTCAGTAAGATCACTTTCCAGTTGCCAAAACCACAGGACACAGTTAAGTTTTCCTGACATCTCTTCAGCCTTTTGGCACTGTTGATAACTCCACCTTGGAAATTCACACCATTTTCTGCTTAAAACTCTTCAATGGTGTCTGGATGTGGTGGCTCATGCCTGTAATCCCAGCACTCTGGGAGGCTAAGGTAGGAGGATTTCTTGAGCTCAGGAATTCTAGACCCACCTCAGAAATTTTTCTATTTCTAAAAATAGAAAAATTAGCTGAGTACTGTGGCAGGCACTTGTCTCAGCTGCTCAGGAGGTTGAGGCAAGAGGATCACTTGAACCCAGGAGTTTGAGGTTGCTGTAAGCAAGGCTCATGACACGGCACTCTACCCAGGGCAACAGAGCAAGGCTCTGTCTTAAAAAGAAAAAAAAAGCTTCCATGGTTTATCATTACATAAAACTTTTAGTCATGAAACTTTTTGTTTAAAAGAAAATTTTTTCACTGATGCCCATCATTAAATAAATAAAAGCAGAGTCAGTGTGTTTGAAACGGGATGGGAGACCCAGAGAGCCTTACCTACCTCTCCCCATCCCCTGATGACCCACGCATGGACTCCTAGGGGTACTTGAAGATCCACTGAGTATAAATTGAAAATCACATGTCTGTAGGAAAAATTCCAAATTCCTTAATTTCATAAATATGGTCCCTTTAATATCCAGCACCTGCCAACCTTTCCTACCTTCTTTGCTGCCAGAGCCTGTATTATAGGCAGGTTGGTCCGTGCCTGAAAGAATTCTCTCACCTGTTTCCCTGCGCTTCCCTCTCAGCTGCTCCCTGTACATGATGTTTCCTCAGCCTGGATGGGCCTTCTGCCTTTTATGCATCCACAGACTCCTCTTCATGTTTAAAACTTGGCTTACATGGAATCGCTGCTGGTATTTCCCCATCACAGTGCTGTGACTTCTCCTTTGCGCTCTGGCCATTCTGTTTCCCAGTGTATATAACAGTACTGGAACTGGGATAGGTTCTGTATTGTCTTTGGATATTTTTATGTCTATACGCAGTGAAAGGTGATGTTCTTTTCATCTTTGTAGTGCCAACACTTAGCCAAATGCCCAGCACTTCCTGTGTGTCTTAGGCAGTTTTTTTGTTGCTGATAACAGAATACCTGAAACTGGGTAATTGATAAAGACAAAGAATTTATTTGTTACATTGAAATATTAAGCAATAATAATAACAATAATGCAAAGAAAGAAAGTAACATTAACATTGTCAAATAGGAGTATGTCTATTATAGAATGCTTTGACTCTGAGATTCAGTATGGAATCATCAGTTAACTTTTTTTTTTAAGTATCAAAAAATAAGTAGAAGGCATTATTATTATCATTGCTTAATATTTCGATGTAGCAATTGTCTGATTCCTTTTCTGAATGTACTTATGTTCATTCATTCTTTATGAGGTTTTTGTTTCTAGTCCTTATCTTAAACATTGTTATTAAATTTTAAGCCTTTTTAATTTTGTGAAGGCAAAAAGTGGAAACCCAATAAACACATGTATATGTAAAAAATAAAAAAAGAAAGAAAGAAAAAAGAATTTATTTGTTATGGTTAGAGGCTGAGAAGTCCAAGGTCAAGGGGCTGCTTCTGGTGAGAGCCTTCTTGCTATTGCGGCCTCTTGCAGAGTCCCCAGGTGGGGCAGGGCATCACCTGGGAGGGGGCTGAGAATGTTAATGCTTGTTCAGGTGTCCCTTCCTCTTCTTGTAAAGATACCCTCTGGTTCCATTCTCTCCATAACCCATTAATCCATTAACCCATTAATCTGTTACTCCATTTGTGAGGGCAGAGCCTCCTGGTCCAATCACCTCTTAAGAGGTGAAATTGGGGTGGGAGGACACATTCAAATCATAGTACTAAGTGCCTAACAAATTGTTGAATAAACATATATATTTCTCCCCCAGAATATATATATTTCTGCTCCTCATTCAAATCTCTGTAATAATTTGTGCACATGTATTTATTTTCCGACAGATAATGAGCTGAGAGAGTGATGCCTGTCTGTGTGATTGTGAGAATAAAGGGAGATATATAAAATAATACGCCAGGCGCGGTGGCTCACGCCTATAATCCCAGCACTGTGGGAGGATGAGGAGGGAGAATTGCTTGAGCTCAGGAGTTCGAGACTCGCCTGAGCGACAGTGAGACCCCAACTCATGAAAAAAATGGAAAAACCCAGGCGCAGCAAGCGCCTGTAATCCCAGCGGCTTCTGGAGGCTGAGGCAGCAGGGTGCCCGCAGCCCGAGTCTGAGGTTGCGGTGAGCTAGGACGCCCACTGCACTCTGCTCAGGGGCATAGGGTGGGACCCTGTCTCAACAACAACAACAAAAAAAAGTAAAGAAATAAAAAATAAGCAACAAAATAAAATTTTTTAAAAAGCCAAAAAAATAAAAAAAGAAAGAAAATAATACCCAATTTATCGGTAGTTTATAACTGTGTAACAAAACTATCTGTATAATTTTCTGTGTTTATTGTTTGTTTAAACATAGATGAGTGAGCCGCAGCTACTGAATCAGATCTTCCCAGGCAGGGCCTGGGCATGAGTCTCGCAGTGATTCTGATGCATAGTTCATGATTAAAACTCACACGCTGGCTAAGTTCTGTTTGGTTGCTCCAAGACCTCACTCAGAGGCCAGCAACACAGGACTTACTAAGGTAGGTTGAGTTGAAATTGAAAGAAGTTTTCAATAATCAAAATGTGACAGTTTTTACATCTTATAAACTAAGAGATTGAGGAAAAAGGCAAATTTAGGCTACTTGAATGAACTCTGCTGCTCCTAGTTCCTTCCACCCTCTTCCCATCTTCCTGCTTTTATTACTATGCAATAAAATCTATTCTCTGCCCAACTATAAAACCCACAGACCGGACAGCCAGGTTTCTAAGAATTTGCTTCCTAGACTCCTGATTTGGCTGCGGTCTACTCTCTGGAACCTCTCCTGGAATCTTCTTATCTCATAACCAACACATTTCATTGATTCTCAGATCCTGTTAACTGTTTTCATGAAGTAGCTCTTGATTGATGCTTTCATTCTAAAATGCATGGTCATCGTTTTCATTATTTCTTGCCTGGATGATTCCAAATACCATCCTCCCTGTCAGTCTTAACCATCTCCAACTTAGCCTCTGTATTGCTATAAAAACTATCCTTTTTAGGAGCCCTTCAGATCACCTCACTCCCAAGCTCAAACCACTGTAGCTTTTCCCATTACTTCACTGGCCCAGCACACAGGAGTTGCCTCACCTGCCCCAACTTTTATACTTGCACCACCACTTCCAAAACTCTAGTCCTACAGACCATTTCAGCCATGGTCCTCACGTTTTATAAGAAACAGAAACCGGCTCTGGTCACTGTCATCCTGGGTAGAGTTCAGTGGCATCATCATAGCACTTTGCAACTGCAAACTTCTGGCTCAAGTGATTCTCCTGCCTCAGCCTCCTGAATAGCTGGGACTCCAGGCATGTATCACCACACCCACTAATGATTTTAGTTTTGTGAAGATGGCGGCCTTGCTAGGTTGCTTAGGCTTGTCTCAAACTCCTGGCCTCAACCAATCCTTCCACCTCAGCGGCTAAGAGCTCTGGAATTACAGGCATGAGCCATTGCACTCAGCCTGGATAGGTGTATTTTAATTTGTAAACTATACTTCAGCAAAAGTGATTTTAAAGAAATTGTAAAAAAGTCTATTGAGTAGTTCCTAAGATCATCAGGCAGGTAGAGAAGGTTTAAGCTCCATTGTAACAGTGACAAGGCTCATAGCCACAGATCAAAACTTGTTCAATAAGCTCGGCACCCGTATTTCAGTGGTTATGGTGCAGCCACATGCACCGAGGCTGATGGGTTTGAACCCAGCCTGGGCCAGCTAAACAACAATGACAACTGTAACAACAACAACAACAACAAAAATTAGCTGGTCATTGTGGCAGGTGCGTGTAATCCCAGCTACTTGGGAGATTGAGGCAAGAGAACCCCTTAAGCCCAGGAGTTTAAGGTTGCCGTGAGCTATGACACCACAGTACTCTACTGAGGGTGACACAGTGAGACTCTGTCTCAAAAAAAAAAAAACTTGTCCAGTGAAGATGCTATGCCTCTGCCTCCCACTCAAGACATTACTGCTTGCACCAGCAGCACCACTGCCATGGGAAGCCTCCACCCTGGGCCATGCCACTGATTCTTGAAAACCAAGATGCCTCTCCCATTGTTGCCACTCCTGGCTCCAGACTGGACTCTGTGCAACTGCTGCTTCTGTCAGTGGTTTGAGATCAAGTCTGGGGAGGGTGGTTCTCACTGACCAAGGTCACAATCCTTCTCCCTGTGTGGGAGGGATGGGAAGGAGAATGACAGCTTCCTGTCAGTGGCAGGTTGACTCTACTGTGTAATAGGGGGATTCCCCAGGTATCTGAGGCATTCACTAACAGGGTGACTGCATTCGTTTGCTAGGGCTGCCATAACAATACAACCACTGGATGGTTTAAACAATAGAAATTTATTTTCTCATGGTTCTGGAGGCTGAAAGTCTAAGATCAAGCTGTCAGCAGGTTTGGTGTCTCCTGCGGCCTCTACCGCCCCGCAGATGCTGCCTTCTCACTGAGTCCACACACGTCTCTTCCTCTTCTTTTGAGAACACTGGTCATATTGCATGAGGGCACCACCCTATGACCTCATTTACCTTTTATTCCCTCCTTAAAGGCCTGTCTCCAAATACTATATAGTCACATTGGGGTTCAAACTACAACATATGAATTTTGGCACAATTCAGGGCCGGGCGCAGTCACTCACGCCTGTAATCCTAGCACTCTGGGAGGCTGAGGCAGGTGGATTGCTTGAGCTCATGAGTTTGAGACAAGCCTGAGCAAGAGTGAGACCCCTATCTCTACTAAAAATAGAAAAACTGAGGCAAGAGGATCGCTTGAGCCCAAGAGTTGGAGGTTGCTGTGAGCTATGATGCCATAGCACTCTACCCAGGGTGACAGCTTAAGACTGTCTCAAAAAAAAGAAAAGGATGACAATGTTCATTACCCTGATTTACCCTATTTTCTTTCTCCCCCCCCTTTTTTTCTTTCTTTCCTTTTTCTTCCCTTTCTCCCTTCCCTTCCCCTTCCTTTTCCCTTTCCCTACTCCTTTCTCTTCCCTTCCCTTCTCTTCTCTCAAGAGAATCTCACTCTAGCGCTCTAGGCTAGAGTGCCATAGCCTCAGCCTAGCTCACAGCAGCCTCAACTATTGGGCTCAAGCAATCCTCTTGCCTCAGCCTCCTAACACCTGGGTAATTTTTCTATTTTTAGTACAGATGAGGCATCACATCACTGAGGCTGTCTCAATCTCTTGAGTTCAAGGATCCTCCCACCTCAGCCTCCCAGGGTGCTAGGATTATAGGCATGAACCACCATGTTCAGCCCCCATTTTCTTTCAAACACATAGGGAATGCCCTGTATTGGGATCAGTGTTCCTCAGGTTTTCAGCAGGATTACTGCTACTCATCCTCCAAGATCCACTTCATTATCTTCTCCAGAAAACCTTCCTTCTGGATGCAGGCCCCTTGTTTGCATTCTCCTTGCTGTCTGTGTTTAATCCCCAAGGAAACACTTCCCAGACTGTCCCTCCATAGACGGAGCCCAGGGACAGGAACTGACCCTCTTACTTCAGTGTGGCAGTGTGTAGCACAGTGCCCAGCTCTTACCATATGCTTTACAGAGTAGTGTGTTGAAGGAGTTTCTCACCATTCCTCTTCCCACATCTTATGCTCAAGTAATGACAAACTATCTGGAGTTTCCCAGGCATACCACGATGTTTCAGGCTCCTGGGTCCCTGCTACTCCCTTCCAGCAAGAAATGCCTTATTCTCCTCTTCCCTATCCCCACACACATAGGTAGTATAGGAATAATATAACAAATGCCTGTACCCACCCCCAACATATGAATAACCCATTATTACCAGTACTGTTGGACCCTGCTGAGAATTCCCTGATCACTTCTCCTTACAACCCCTCAGAAACACCTACTATCTTGAATTTTGCGTTTATTACTCCTTTCTTTTCTTTTTACTTTTATACGTATCCCTAAACAGTATACTCTTAAATTTTTTCTTTTCTTTTTTTAACTTATGTAAATGATATTATATATATTATATATTATATATTATATATTATATATTATATATTATATATTATATATTATATATTATATATTATATATTATATATTATATATTATATATTATATATTATATATTATATATTATATATTATATATAATTATATCATAACTATATAACTTTTTTCTGTTTTTTGTTTTTTTTTCTTTTGACAGAGCCTCACTCTGTTGTTCAGGTCAGAGCACCATGGCATCAGCCTAGCTCACAGCAACCTCAAACTCCTGGGTTCGGCTGACCCTCTTGCTTCAGCCTCCTGAGTAGCTGGGAATACTGGTACCACCCACCCTTGGCTAATCTTTGTTTTTAGTAGAGCTGGGGTTTCGCTCTGGCTCAGGCCGATCTCTAACTCCTAAACTCAAGAGATCCTCCTTGAGTGCTAGGATTATAGGCATGAGCCACCACTCCCAGCCTCCTTCCTTTTTTCCTTTAGCTCAAATTTTTCTTTAGCTCAAATTCATGCTTATAGAGATTTACCTATATTGATCCTATAGTTCTGTATTATTCACTTTCATTGCTGTGTGAATATTACTGTTTTGATCCATTTGAGTTGTTTACAGTTCTTTGCTTTCAGAAACAATGGTACTGTGAACATTCTTGTCCACATTTCCTTGTGCACAACAGAATCTTCAGGGTATATAGCCCGGAGTGGAATTGCTAAACCAGGGGTGTATGCATATTCTCAACTTTATAAGATAGAGGCAGCTCATTTGCAAAATGTTAAACCAATTCTATTGCCTCTACCCTGTGTGGGCTCCCTTTACTCCTTATCCTCATCAAGGGTGCTACCAGATGTTTTAGTTCTTGCCAATCTGATGGAACATGAAGCATCTTATGAGGCTGAGTGCCGTGGCTCACACCTGTAATCCTAGCATTCTGGAAGGCCAACGTGCGTGGATCACCTGAGCTCATGAATTCAAGACCAGCCTGAGCCAGAGTGAAATCCCGTCTCTAAAAACAGCTGAACGTAGTAGTTCCAGCTACTCAGGAAGCTGAGGCAAGAGAATTGCTTGAGTCCAAGATTTTGAGGTTGCTGTGAGCTATGAGGCCACACACTGTACTGAGGGCTACAAAGTGAGATTCTTGTCTCAAAAAAAAAAAAAAAAGCATCTCATTGAGTTTATAATTTATAATATATGATAAATATCTTACATATAAATAATTATATACATATATACATAAATTATATATAAATGTATAAATAAGCACTCCTGATATTAATTAGGTTGAAAATCTTTTCACATGCTTACTGGTGTTTCATGCTGCTTCTTCTGTGACATGTCTTTTGTCCAGTTCTTATTAGATGTACTTTTTTCTTTATTTGCAGAACGTCTTTATATGTTCTAGATATCAGTATTTTGTCTATTATATGTGTCACATGTATCTCTTTCCCCAAGTTGTAGATATTCATTTTTATGATGACTTTTGATAATAGAACTAATTTTAATGAAGTCAAATCTATCTTTTTTTATAATTTCTGCTTCTTGTGTGTGAAGGAATTCTTTTATACCCTGAAATTTTTTTTTTTTTTTTTGAGACAGACTCTCACTATGTCACCCTCTGTAGAGTGTAGTGGCATCACAGCTCACAGCAACCTCAACTCTTGGGCTTAAGCAATTCTCTTCCCTCAGCCTCTCAAGTAGCTTGGACTACAGGCACCAGCCACAATGCCCAGCTGTTTTTTTGTTGCATTTGTCATTGCTTTTAGCTGGCCAGGGACAAGTTCGTACCCGCCAGCCTGGGTGTATGTGGCCAGAGCCCTACCCACTGAGCCATGGGTGCCATCCACTATACCCTGAATTTGTGAAGACATTCTTTCATATGTCCCTCTAAAAATTTTGTTCCTCTCAGATGTCTTCAAAAATCACATGGAACAAATTTTTGTGAATGGCATAAGAAAGATAACTTGTTTTTTTGTTTTTTTTTTGAGACAGTCTCACTTTGTTGCCCTCCATAGTATGCATCATAGCTCACAGCAACCGTAGTATGGCATCATAGCTCACAGCAACCTCAAACTCTTGGGCTCAAGCAATTCTCTTGCCTCAGTCTCCCAAGTAGCTGTGACTACAGGTGCCTGGCACAGTGACCAGCTATTTTTAGAGATGGGGTCTCACTCTGGCTCAGGCTGGTCTGGAACCTGTGAGCTCAAACAATCCACCCACCTCAGCCACTCAGAGTGCTAGGATTACAGATGTGAACCACTGTGCTTGGGTGAAAGATAACTTTTTAAAATGTCTTGGTAACTAATTGTTCCAGTTCTATGCACTGAAACGTCCATTCTACTAGGTTACTTTTTGTTCATTTACACATATATTTCTCTTAGAAGATCATGAATTCTTTAATAATAGGGGCAGTGTCTTATTTTTCTCTGTATACTCAATGACTAGCATAGTTCCTTGCACTGCAAACATTCCATAAGTATTGTTGGATTTGTTTCTGTACTCTTTTTTTCTTTTTTCTTTTTTATTGTTGGGATTCATTGAGGGTACACAGGACCAGATTACATTGATTGCTTTTGTTAGATAAGGACCCTCTTATAATTGCATCCTGCCCCCAAAAGGTGAACCCCACCCCTTGTCCCTCCACCCCTTCCCTCCTTCCCTTTCTCAGCTCTTGCCTCTTTCCCATTCCCCACCCCCACTGTGTATTAGGACCTTAATTGTCCTCTTATCAGAATTAAGTATATAGGATTCTTGTGATGCTTTACTAAGAGTAATGTTTCTGTACTCTTAAATTCCTAATACCATAGACCACCTGAGCTAGAAGGAACCTAAAAACATTGTCTAGTGCCTTTATTCCCCTAGGTGAGGAAATGTAGGCCCAGCAAGAGAAATAGAGGCCCTGTGCACTTATGGGCTTACACAAGGATTCAGTGCCAGTGCCAGGGCTCAGGGCACTGTTTCCTGTTTCTCATAAAACTCCAGGCACTGAGTCCAACTGCACTTACCATGGTCACTCAATGCCTGAACAAAAGCCAGGCTCTGTTAGCAAGGAAAAAGAGGGGGACTGGTGTCTGCCACAGTGGCAGTGGATTAATGCATTTAACCCTTACAAATAAAAAAAAAAGATGGAAAAGACCAACAGGCATCATATTAAAAAGTGGGAGAAATGCAAATGAACAGAAATCATTGAATTCAGAAATCAAACACACAGAAGTTAGAAAGAGGCACCTTTTCTTCCCCATCACATGGTAAAGATAGACAAGACTAATGCCTTAGAAATAATCCATTAGAATGTAGTAATCCCTGGAGAGCAGGTTCTGACCATTTTGCTCACCACTATATCCTGATCACGAGGGACAGGGCCTGGGCAAATAATTAGGCCCAATTAATATTTAATATTTAATAAATGACTACGATGCCTGCCAGATAGGAGCTTTCCTTATTGTTAAGAGAGGTGGGCAAATCCAAGCCCTATAGCCATCCCTCTGACACACACAACACTCAAGGAAACACTTTTTCCTAAAAAGGCATGGCCTGCTCTGCTACACAGTTCTGAAAGCCCTGGTTTGTGAGAAGATAAATTACCTTCAAAAAAGAAACAGGAAATAAGGAAATATGTATAAACAAGGAAAAATTAAGTATCAGTGAATTGTGCAGACAGAGACTCTTACACACTATTGGTAGAAATATGAAACTTTTCTGAAGGACAATATGCATTTAATGCATAGCAATATGCATTAAATTTTTATATACATGTATCTTTTGAATTTGTCCTCAGAAAAGCATAGCATAAATAATAGATGTATTTTCATGTTTGCTGTAAGGTTTCTATAGAAAAAAGGATATAGCCTAAATTTTTACTAATAGATTGGTTAAATAAAATTATAGTATATCCATACAGTAGAAGACCAGATAGTATATGTTATTCCAAAACCAAAAATGAGTAGAAAATAAATCCAGTGTTAGTAGCGATTATTAATTTTGCTTTATTCTTTTATGCTGTCTCTCCTCTTTTTGGTAAGCATGTAGATTACTTTTATAATCAGACACAAAAAATGCATTTGAAAATAATTTGCAGACCCATTATTCCAAGAACTGTGAACCCTAAAGAGTTTTAAACTTTATTTACTTTATTATAAGAGATTATAACCAGCGTATCTCCTGAATTAAAAAAAAAAAAAAAATAAAGTAACAGTTAAAATGAAAGGTTAAAAAAATGTCTATGAGAAGAGGGTAACAAGTGATGACAAGAACCTAGGCTTGTTTTTTATTTTCAGACAAAGGAACAAGTTAAATGTACTGAGATACTGTTCTAATTGAATGAGGAAAGAGCTCGTACCAGTTTGTCAGGAAAGACATTTTCTTGAGTTCCAAGAGGAAATGATACAGCTTAATTTCGATTCCTGTTACCTGTTAGCCAGTGAACCTGCCTTTCTGAGGAAGCCTCACTTTCATGCTATGTTTGTGACTTTGAAAGTGCTTACACGTCAGCATGTGAGTCCTCACACTCACATGAACATACTGTCCTACATTATAGTACAAATTTATATATTAATATTGTGACTTTCTTTTGTGGGGGTTGGGACAGAGTATCACTTTGTTGTCCTTAGTATATCCTTAGATATCTACCAATATCATAAGAACATCTTGGTGTTTCCTTTTAGTAGGCATCAAAGCACATACCTTATTTTCTTTACTTATACTATTTGAAACAAATTTTAATATTCCCAAAGATGAAAATGAAGAGTATGAATCAAGGCTTTAGTTTTGCTATTGTTTATGATTTTTTTGAGACAGAATCTTATTATGTCGCCCTCGGTAGAGCGCCGTGACATCACAGCTCACAGCAACGTCAAACTCTTGGGCTTAAATGATTCTCTTGCCTCAGTCTTCCAAGTAGCTGGAACTACAGGTTCCCACCACAATACCCTGCTATTTTTTGTTGTAGTTGTCATTGTTTTTTGGCAGGCCCATGCCGAGTTTGAACCTGCCAATCCCAGTGTATGTGGCTGGTGCCCTAGCCGCTGAGCTACAGGCACTGAGCCTATTGTTTATGATTTTAAAACTTTTAAGTAGGACTCGACATTGTTGCAGGCGCCTGTAGTCCCAGCTATTTGGGAAGCTGAGGCGGGAGGATTACTTGAGCCCAAGAGTTTGAGGTTGCTGTGAGCTATGATAAAGCATTCTAGGCCCTGTGTCTGCTTCCTGAGTGAGCCACTAGCCAGGGGAAACTGATGCACAGGATTGGAGGCGATCTCGCTCTGTCACTTCTCCCTGGATGAAGTACAACTCTCAAGGCTTGAAAGGACACACAAGATAGCAGAACTGGAAGCCAAACTGAATAATGACAGTGAAGGTGGTGAATGGAAGACCCGTTATGAGACACAACTTGAACTGAACGAACAACTAGAAAAGCAAATTGTTTCTCTCAAAGAGAAAATGGCAAAAATCCATGGAAATCCTTCAGATGGACTATCTTCTATTCGTGTCTATGAACAAATGACGGTGGAATCCTTAAATACATTGCTTAAACAGCTCAAAAAAGAAAAAAGGAGTTTTGAAAATCAAGTGAAAGACTACGCACTTAGGCCGGAACAAGAATCAAAGGCTTACCACAAGACCAACAATGAACGCTGTCCATACCTAAATGAAATGTCTGGGGTCTCTAGCTCACATCAGGTTTCTAAAAGGCAACAGATGGATCAACTGCCTAGAATGAAAGAGAATCTAGTGAAGACGGGAAGGCACAATCCAGTTGATCAGAAGATGGCAAATGGAAAGAAAGAACCAGTAGAAAAGATTACAAAATCAAACCATCTTCCAAAACTTCATCCATGATTTCAGAACTGGTGGATTTCTATTTCTTTCTTTTTTTCGTCTATAATATCCATCTTTTGAAATTAATGTTAAGGAATGAAATAGATAAGAAAGAAAAGCCAATTTATCTTTAGATGCTTTTCCAGAAGTTTTTTCCTTTGACTGCATGTAATTTTCCCTAGTGACCCTAAAATATCTAATAGAACTGCTTGTGATTTTAAAAATATCCTGGGTAACCTGAAGGTTCACATCATTATGCTTGCTTTTAATAATATATCCATGCTGTGCTCTGATAGTAACATTGCTATGGTTTTTAGTGGGCTCTTAGCTAAAAACGTGAGTTCATAAAAACTTTTTGCTATTTTAGGCTATAGCATGCTCAGTTTTTTAAACCCTATGTTTAAAGAAAGACGTAAATCAAATGCATTTTAAATTTTGATTTGAATTATGGAAACAATCCTCAACAATCCTCAACAATAAGCTGTGTAGAGTCTCCACTCTGCCCTGAACTTCGGACATCTAGGGCAAGTCCGTTCACCTCATCTTTATTTCTTACACCTATAAAATGACTGAGGCAAACTACACAATTTCTAGAGTTTCTTACCATTCTAGAAAACAAATACTTATTTAATCACAAGGTCATTTCATGATGCATATTAATTTGTGGTAATGTACTAGATCTTTGGACCAAACTTTCCAAGGGTTCTAATACTCAAGTCCAGAAGTGGAGATAGAATGAAGATAAGAGAAGGGTTCTTTTTAGACATTTGTAAAATTTATGGAATTCTCCTAATCATGGTTAGACTGTTTTTGCCATTTAGGTGATTTTTTAAACTCTTACCTAGGTCTGGAACATACAAAGAACTTACCCATGTTAACAAGTAAAATTATTGGACTTTATATTTGCAGAAATCACTCAGAGGTAATCTAGTTTCTGGCTAATGGCATTTTTACATTATATCTGGCACTAAACCTACGTTCTATTCAGTATCATCAGAAATGACGACCAAATGCATTTCTATAATTACCTTGCTAGACGTTTGCTTTCTTTAGGGAAGATTGCATAAATTTCATATAGCCAAAAAAATCTTTTAGATGACTTTAAAATGTAATGTAGAGAAATGTAAAGTAAATTTCTATAAATTATTCTACATTGGAACCAATGGGAAATAATTTCTTCTGTTTTAAGCTAACTACGGGTAATTAGGTACCTTGACTCATATTACTGGACAAATATTAAATTTTTATGCCTTATACCATCTTAGCATCATAAGAAAATTAATAATAATTATCAATGAAAAAAGTTTGCTTCTTTCATGTAGAGGTAAAGCCATTGTGGGAACCGGACTAAGGAACATTTAAAGTTAACTTAGGCCAGGCATGGTGGCTCATGCCTGTAATCCAAACACTCTGGGAGGCCAAGGCAAGAGGATTGCTTGAGTTTAGGAGTTTGAAACAAAGCCTGAGCAAATGTAAGACCTTATCTCTACTAAAAATAGAAAAAGTAGCTGGGCACTGTGGCAGTTGCCTGTAGTCCCAGCTACTTGGGAAGTGGAGGCAGAAGGATCTCTTGAGACCAGTTGTTTGAGGTTGCAGTGAGCTATCATGACCTTACTGCACCCTACCCAGGGTGACAGAGCAAGACTCTGTCTCAGAAATAAAAATTTAAAAACTTAAGTTATCTCAATTCACTGTTATAGAATATTGAGCACCTTAACACAGGGACTCTATCATATTGAAGTGTTAGTTCTACAGGAACTACGTTGGGATACATTTCAGATGTCAGAAACGAACTCTGTTAAACAGAGTGATGGGATAATATAAAGTTGGTGGGATAATAGTATGAAGAACTGAAATGAGTGACTCTGAGCTCTGTGTTCTAATAGTAATCTTGCTACTTCTAAGCTTCTGATTTTGAATAAATAACCTTTGTTGACTCGGGGGTGGGGTGGGGAGGAAGCATTCTACCCAGAGCGACAGAGTGAGACACTGTCTCAAAAAAAAAAAAAAATCCATGTGTATGCATGTGGTATAAAGGGGTGTGTGGTAAAGGGTAGGTCTCTCTCCCACCTCTGTTGATGATGCCGGGGGTGCCCAGTCTTGGACTTCATGCTTCTCTCCTTAACTGCCTAAGGGCACCCCCCACCTCCAACATGAACATTTACTGCTTTTCTTTTGGATGTCTATCTTTTCCCTTTAATTGCCTCTAGATTCTTGGTGGAGGAGCTAGGGAAGTATTATATAAGGCAAAAGAAGTAAATTTGTCTTCATCCTCTTCTTCCTTCATGTGATGAAATTGGTACTGATAAATAAAACCAGGCTGTTGACTTCCTTGGCTAGTAAAGCATTTCTTTAATTTTATCAACAATAGGAATAGAGCCAAATGTGTTCCTTACTATGAAAGATAAGATGCTAGCTCCCCCCAAACTATTGCTAAATATGGTTTATCGACGTCTCAGTCCTTAATCTTGCATACTGACAAGGTAGCTTGTTATAGTTGCTTTTTAAAAAGTGTACTTATTAGTCCTTTTGAACATACTGTCCTACATTATAGTATAAGTTTATATTCAATTGTGACTTTCTTTGGGGTGGGGGTTCGGGCAGAGTATCACTTTTGTTGTCCTTAGTTGAGTACTGTGGTGTCATAGCTTACAGCAACTTCCAACTCTTGGGCTCAAGTGATCCTCTTGCCTTAGCCTCCCGAGTAGCTAGGACTACAGGCACCCACCACGATGCCCAGCTACTTTTGGAAACGAGGTCTGGCTCTTGCTCAGGCTGGTCTGGAACTTGTGAGCTGAGGCAATCCACCTGACTCAGCCTCCCAGAATGCTAGGATTACAGGAGCTTGCCACAATGCCCAGCTATTTTTAGAGACTGAGTCTAACTCTTGCTCAGGCTGGTATTGAACTCCTGAGCTCCAGCAATTCACCCACATAGGCTTCACAGAGTACTAGGATTACAAGCATGAACCACTGTGCCCAGCCACTATTGTGACATTCACAAAAAGTCTTTTTAAAAGTCTTTTAAAAATCACCAGATTTTAACACACTTTTAAAACATTCCGATGCTGACATTACCAATAATCTTGTGCAGCAAAATAAATGGTTGCCAAAATGTTACCAGTCCAAAACTACACATTCACGATACCAGATGTATGTGTTCTGAGAATGTAACAGGAAGGACGATGTTTCAAGTCAAGAAAAATAGTCAGGGGGAAGAATACGCTCTTAGAGAAATGGCAGGGTCCAGGAGTGCAAGGAGTTACCTGCCCCCCAGTGCAGTGCTATGCAGTGCTGTGCAGTGCCGCCAGTGCAGTGCTGTGCAGTGCCTTGGGATTTTTGTGTGACTGATCAGAGCATAGCTGAATTCAAAACACAGGAATTGTAAGACTGTCCTGTTCCCAGGTACCACTGCTCTGGTTTTCCACAGTTCTATCTCCCCGCACTCTTAACCTTTCTTGGAGAATTAGATTTTTTTTAGAGCAAAACTAATAGGTGGGCTAGTGCCTACAGCATGCTGCCACTGACAGAGGGGGTGTGTAGAACCACTGGCATTAGCTAATCGCTTCATGTGTGCAATTAGGCAGAGTCAACCCTTCCCTCCACCCATGGAGCAGCTGACTTGCCAGGCAACCATCTGACAAAGAAGCTCAGTAGAGATGACCCTCAGGCTTATGGGGACCTCCAATCCTTTGCCCTTACGTTCCTCCTCAGCTGATTCATAATAGTCAGCTGAAAGGTAGGCCAGGGTAGGCAGGGGCATTGCCACTGAGCTGTTGGCAGCTTGTCGATGGGACTGTCTCGAAGGCAGCAGAGGTGGGTGGCATTATGGAGAAAAGCAATTCACACCTCCCCATCCTTCCTCCCACTCCTGAACTTGCAAACACAAGGTACTCTGGGATCTGGAATCAGCCTCCCGCAGCTGTTGTACTAAGGCTCATGCTTTGCCAACTGCTTCCTCTGGGGCTGTCCCTTGAGGAATGGATGGGTTTTGCCTCTTCACTCACTGTAGGTCATAGCAAGTCATTTGGCCACACACCCAAACAGGGAGGCTTTCCTACATTTAGAGTCATAATTGCACAGAGCCATAAGAACGTCAACAGGCCTGGAAAGGACACAACCCTGGTGACACAGCTAGCTCGCAGAACAAGAATTAGAGCAGGTCCCCTCAAGTCGTGTTATTCAAACTTGTGAAACCAGGTCCTTGCTCAGAAGTACATTTTACCTGCTGACCAGCAAGTGTGTGAGGATAAATACATATATATGTGTAAATGAAACAAAAATGTCACGACACATTACTTATCCTTTTCAAATGCTATGCTCTGTTTTCTATTTTCATTTTTTTAAAGCTCTTTGACCCACTAACTTGGTCAGTGACCCACTAAACCTGCAGCTTTAAAAGCACCATATTCATAAGTAAAAACTCCTGTACCATTCCATGTCGAGCCACATAAGTCACTTTTAACTATGTGGTTAAAAAAAAAAAAAAAGTGTTTTAATTAAAAAAACTTTTAGTTAAAAAAAATTTCGTATTCTTTTTTTTGAAACCAGAGAGAGCATAGATTCAGATTGTCCCAAATACAGAGGGTGGTTCCAAAATATGTGCACAGTTTAAGAAAGGAGAAACTGTATTAAAATTGGAATACTTGAGTCACATTTGACTTCTGCAATTACAAGAGATACAAGATAACAGATGTTATTGGTATACATGGACAACTGAGTTCTCAAATTCATTCTAGAAAAAATGCTGCACATCTCATATATATATAGTCACTTTCCAAGTACTCCCTGTCCTTGCTAAACTATGCATCAACACCAATGCCTAATCCACCCCTCACAGGAATTTTGGAACTCTTTTTCTCGAATGTCCATCAGAGCTGTCATTGTATGAGGTTTACCATCAAGTTCATGAAGTCATCTTAGAAAAAGTACTTTGAAGGCTGGACGAGGTTCTGGCATCGGTGCTTCCCAAGGAGAGTACCTCAAAGGAGACCACAGTGATACTCAGTGAGAGGCAGGCAACGTTTTGTCTCTGATGAGTTCTCTAACTTAACTGCCCAAACTTGTACATTGAATATGACAATTTTAATAGTTTTTCCTTTCTTAAAATGTGTATACACTTTTTAGAAGCCCTCTGTATATACGCCCTATATACTAAAAATTTCTCCAAAGAGTAATCATCACTCTTAATAAAAAGTGGTCATTGGGAAGTGCCTGTGGCTCAAAGGGGTAGGGCCCCGGCCCCAGATGCCGGAGGTGGCGGGTTCAAACCCAGCCCCGAACAAAAAACTGTAAAAAAAAGTCACATAGTTCTTGCCAAGTCATTTTCAGAAGATGATTAATTTCCTGCTCATCATTCTCAACAAAAGCCTTTTATTTTTTACTTATTATTTTTATTTACTTGTTTATTTTGTTAAATCATAGCTGTGTATAATAATGCAATCATGAGGTACAATGTGGTGGTTTTATATACTTTTTTTTTTGACACAGAATTTTACTCTCTTACCCTGAGTAGAGTGCCATGGCATCATCATAGATCACAGCAACCTCAAACTCTTGGGCTCAAGCAATCCTCTTGCCTCAGCTTCCTGAGTAGCTAGGACTATAGGCGCCCACTGCTATACCTAACTATTCTATTTTTTGAAGAGACAGGGTCTCATTCTTGCTCAGGCTGGTCTTGAACTCTTGTGCTCAAGCAATTCACCCACCTAAGCCTCCCAGAGTGCTAGGACCAAAGGGCCACAGCACCTGGCCCATAGCAAGCCTTTTAGAATACAAGTCCTATCAAGTAAATTCTTTCCATAAAACTCAGGCATCCCAGTTGCTGTTCATATACTAATAGCTAACATTCACACAGTGCTCACAGTGCATCAGACCTTCTTCTAATACTTACCTTTCACTCATTTATTCCTCACGTTAACCCTAGAAGGTACTCGTCTTACAGAGATGACAAGTACCTGGCCCAAAGACACACAGCTCGTGAGAGGCAGAGCCAGAATTTGAACTCAGGCACCAGTCTAGCTCCGGAGGTAGCACTCTTGGCCAGAATTCCGCTCAGCAATTAACAGTGAGTCCAACTGCTTAAGATAGTTCCAAGCCTCTTCGTGCTGCCCCTGTATGCTCTAGCCTTCTGGCCATTTACATGACCACACACTGCTGTTCTCTATGTATAAAATGTGTCACCTCTTGATTTATTTGCTTTCTCCCCTTTAGGCTTTACCTTGGGTCTTGCCTCATTTTCCTGTACGGCCTGAGATGTCCTCTCTGTCTTCCCATAGCACGCTCGCCTTTGTTTCCCCTCCCTCTGTCTTTCATCTGGTCAATTTATTTAATAAATTATTGATGAGCACTTACCCCAGGCAAGGAGATATATTAGCCAAGGAGACAAAGTCCCTGCCCTCATGAGCTCACATTTTCCATATTTTCCAGAGTAGGGGGAGGGGGTGGAGAGAGAATAAACAATTAAGTATGTCAGGTGATGATAAGTGCTAATGAGGAAAATAAAGCAGGATTAGGTGGACTGGGTGCACCGCAGGACAAGGGACTTGAGCCAATTTTATATTGGGAGCTTGGAGATGGGCTCATGGAGGAGATGGCATCCCAGCAGATACCAAAGGAAATACGAGGCAGCTATGGGGATTTCTGGGGGAGGAACAATCCAGAAAGAGAGAACAGCCAGTGAAAAGACACTGAATGGCAGGAGTGTTTGGAATCTTCCACGAACTGCAGGGAGGCCAGTGTGGCTGAAGCAGAGTGAGCAGGGGGACCAGGAGAAAGAGGAGTCAGCAAGGAACCGGGGCACAGATGGCTCAGGGCTTCACAGGGCACAATTGTCTTTTACCCTGTGTGAGCTGGGGAGCTCTGGAGTGGTCTGAGCAGGAAAGTGATGTGTTAATTCTCTATTCCTGCTGTAACAAATTGCCACACATTTAATGGCTTAAAGCAACACAAATTTATTGTCTTACAGCTCTGGAGGTCAGAAGTTATCTCACTAGGATAAAATCAATATGTTGGCAGGGCTGCATTCCTTCTGGAGGCTCCAGGGGAGCATCTGTTTCCCTGTTTTTTCCAGCTTCTAGGGCTCCTTCCTCCATCCTCTAAGCCAGCAACGTTTCATCTCTGACCATTCTCAGGAAAGGGTATCCACTTTTTTTTTTTAAGACATAATACTTTATTCACTGACACAGCCCAAGGGAATGTAGAACGTGGTGTCCAGGGACCCTGGCAGGTGGGTATCCACTTTTAAGAATTCATGTCAGAGGCTGGGCACAGTGGCTTATGCCTGTAATCCCAGCACTCTGGGAGGTCGAGGTGGGTGGATTGCCTGAACTCACAGGTTTGAGACCAGCCTGTGACCTCGTCTCTAAAAATAGCTGGGCGTTATAGTGGGCACCTGTCGTCCCAGCTACTTGGGAGACTGAGACAAGAGGATTGCTTGAGCCCAAGAGTTTGAGGTTGCTGTGAGGCTACAGCACTCTACCGAGAGCAACAAAGTGAGACTTTGTCTCAAAAAAAAAAAAAAAAAAAAAAAAAGAATTTGTGTCACAGCCCAGCATGCTGGCTCCTGCCTATAATCCCAGCTACTCAGGAGACTGAAGCAATGGGATCTGTTGAGCAAGAGTTGGAGGTCGCTGTGTGCTATGATGCCACAACATTCTACCCAGGCTGACAGTTTCTGTTTCAAAAAGAAAAAAAAAAAAAAAAAAATTATGTCATTAGAGTGAGCCCACCTGGAAAATCCAGAATTATCTCCCCATCTCCAAGTCCTTAATCACATCTGAAAAGTTCTTTGGCCATATGAGATAATGTATTCATAGGCCCCAGGGATTAGGACAAGGACATCTTTGATGTTAGGGGTGGAGGTCTTACTTTTCCTACAACAAGTGATATGATCTGACTTACATTTTATTTATTATTATTATTTTTTTCTGAGACAGAGTCTCCCTGTGTTGCTCAGGCTAGAGTGCCATGGTGTCAGCCTAGCTCACAGCAACCTCAAACTCCTGGGTTCAAGCAGTGGGTTCAAGTGGTCCTTCTGCTGCAGCCTCCCCAGTAGCTGGGACTACAGGAGCCTCACAACACTTAGCTAATTTTTCTTTTCTTTTCTTTCTTCCTTCCTTCTTTCTTTTCTCTTCTCTTCTCTTCTCTTCTCTTCTCTTCTCTTCTCTTCTCTTCTCTTCTCCTCTCCTCTCCTCTCCTCTCCTCTCCTCTCCTCTCCTCTCCTCTTCTCTCTCTCTCTCTCTCTCTCTCTCTCTCTCTCTCTCTCTGTATATATATATACACACACACTCACACTCAATACTGCCCACATTTAAGCCATATCATATCATATTAGCCTGCCAGCCTATAAGGAAACTGGGAACTTTAGGAGAACATGAGCTTTACTGTGTCTACCACATTCCCACCACTCAGTGAGTTCTCAAAAGGTAAGTGGACTGGATGTCCAACTTTGTATCTCCTGCAGGGAATGCAAAGCTTAGTTTTTAGTAGATGCTTGATAACCCCTTAAAGAATGACTATAAATGAAGATGTGTTGTGTGACTAAACACAGCAACAAAAACAAAATGAATAAGGCATGTCCCTGCCTGGGAGAAGCCTAAATCTAGTAAGAAATAATAAACAGTAGGTGGAAAACATTTACCTTAAGCATTAATCTATCTGGTATAAAAGCCAGCTTTAATAGATGAAGATCTACAGATTTAAGTGCATGCTTCGGAGAGAATGAGTAAAAGTTGGGCAAAGGTCAAAAGCAAAATATTTGGGAAAAAATATAGCAAATGGGTAAAGGGGGGGAAAGGGTAGCAGTGGTTATAATAAACCTTTGGGGAATTTCAGGTGACTAACTATGGTATACTAAGTAATGTTCCCCCAAGGATGTCCAAGAACACATCCAATTCCCAGAGCCTGTGACTGTTACCTTATGTGGCAAAAGAGACTTTACAGATGTGATTAAGCTAAAAATCTTGAAATGGGTGGAATATCCTGGGTTATCCCCATGGAACCAATATTGTAATCATGAAGGTCTTTGTAAGAAAAGGGCTAGAATTCAGAGTGTGTAGTGGCAATGATGACAGACGCTTGAGTTTGGAATACAATGAGGAAAGAGCCACAGCCAAGGTTGCAGGCAGCCTCTAGAAACTGGCAACATAAGGAAATAGATTGTCCTTGAGCCTTCAGAAGGAACAGACACCTTGACTTCAGCTTGGCGAGACTGATTTCCAACTTCCAACCTCTAGAACTATAAAAAAAATAAATTTGTACTGGTTTAAGTCATTATGTTTGTGGTAATTTGTTTTAGCAGCCACAGAAAATAAATACATTCTATTTATAGAGTGTATAGACGTATTTGTATGTCTAGAAAATATAAAAAACAGAAGAAATAAAACTGTGCAGGTAAGATTTAGGAAGACTTGTACAGACAAATAATGGAGCCAATGAGAACAGAGAGAAAAGACCAGCATTAAGGCAGCAAGCTGGCACTGAGCTCAGGCCTTGGTATTTTCCCAATGTTTTCTCCATTTACTCCTGATACTGAGCTGCAGAGAGCTACAAGATCACTTCGCTGCCTTGCAATGAGAAAACAAAAGTTCTGAGAGGTTTAAGTGGATTACCTAATGTTCTCATGACAGACACCTAGTAGATTAAGTAGATTACCTAATGTTCTCATGACAGACAAGTGGATAACTCTAGATTTTGTTTTCACATTTGATACTTTTACTCAAAGTATCAAATGACAAAATTTTAGCTACTCATAATAACACTTAAAAATATTTTTTAACATAGTAAAACTGACTCAGAAAACCACATGAATACAATACTAGATGGCAAGCACTTCCTCGGTCGAGAAATAGGGGGCCAGGAGCCCCATCTTTGGTACAATTGTCAGAATACGAGGTCGGAGATCAGACCACTTGTATCCAAGTCTGTGCTTCATCACTTGAAGGTTACATGACCTTTTACAAATTACTAAACTTTGCTGCACTTCAGTTTTCTTATCTGTAAAATGGGAGAATAATGATTCCTACTTGATAGAGTGGTTTTGAGGATTAAATGAATTAATCAATATACAATACTTAGATTGATTCCGAGAGCATAATAAAGTACTTAACAATGAGATATTAGCTGTATTATTATGGAGTTACCTAAACATCTGTGGCCTTTTTATGATACTGCCAAAACTCCTTAATGTTAAAGGGAGATTTAATAATTAGTATGAAAAAAAAAAATCCCCCTCTTCTTATGCCTGAAGACAGATGATAAATATAAGAGCAGCAGTTTTACTCACTGGGTGTGTCTGTAATATGTTCATGATAGATTGTGATTGATTTTAAATGATCTACTGTCTCTGTTACATGTTAGTGATAGATTGTGATTGATTTTAAATAATCTATTGAGACAAGATGCTAAGGCCTTTCCCATATGTGATGGTATTTTGTCTCACAAAACCCTGTTGGGTAGTTATTCTTATTGCTGTTTTCCGGATGAGGAAATTGAGTTTCTGAGCGAGAAGTAACTTGCTCAGGACCATGTCTGAGGCCCACGTCGGTCACGTCCTCAAGGTTTACTACTGTGCAGGTTGTATCAACCTAGAGTGCCTCGGTGTAATAGAAACAGGAGCATAAATTAAATCACAGCACAGTAATTTGTATCAGAGACGAGTAATTACAATAGCATTTGTTTTTTCCCAATAATTCAGAATAGTTTCTTCCCTCTCTCCAAAAAGGTGACAGCTTTGTGGTTGTCATGGGTATAAACTCTTCCATTTTGGTTTAATTTTTAAGCAACATACAAATTATACTACAGAACTCAGTGCTGAGAACCTCGTCTTGTTGACTTTGTGAATTGGGTGACACCTGTCACTGTCTCTGGAATTTGCCTCTTCTCCCCTCTATCTAGTCTTGCCTTTGACCCCTGAGTGTGCCAGAGTTTGCTTAGGTGGTCATCATGCCCATGGATTTTATGTGAGTAATCAGATTAAAATGTATTCTCCTTTTTTCATATGGGGCCATAGTCATATAGTTATCACTTTAGCAGAAGAAACACGTTCAAAAGGAAAAATAGCCATGGGCTTCATTGCTGAGTCTTGTGACACCCATGACAATCTTTTAAGCAGCAGTGTTTTGGGGAGATAACTCTAGATTTGAGCACAAGGCTGACTCAAGTCAAGATGATGTAGAAAACAAAAAGACCATCCTTAACAGTATAATACAATATTATATAATATCTGAATTTTCCTCATGCATTATTTTGATCAGTCATTTCAATAGTCCTGTGAGGAAGGTAAAATAGCTATTATTGTGTAAATTTTGCAGATGAGTAAACCAAGATTAAAGTTTAATGAGTTGTAGGGAAGTGAGAAGGTGGAGAGAAAGGCCATGCATGTACACCTGCTTCATGGAACAGATCGTTTTCTGGGTTAATAAGCTGAGATAACTACTGAGTATAAAATGATGACCATCTGTTTAAGGAAGAATTGATAGGAGTTGGTGAGAAATCATAGCACAAAATGATTATGGAAAATAGAATAAAGAGATTTGTTGGCCAGAACACAAAGATAAATGTTCTATTTTAAATACATTTCATGTATTGATCCTAGCCTGATGAATGCTTCACAAACATCTGTCCATTAAGAAGTTATAGAACCAAAGTTTGGGAGGGGGCAGGGAGAGCTCTGACCCATATTTTAGAGAATCATGAGGAAAGAAATGAAAGGTAATGTCTTAAGAATGGATGGCCTTTCTGAGCCAGAGTGGCTATAGAGAACACAGTCTGCTTCACAGGACAACACAGTTCTCTTCGGTTTGAAAACTGTGTGTTCAACAGACCTCTATTAAAATGCAGGGCACCCAGTGAGCTATCAGGGGTTTAACAGGACCCGCCAACACTGCAGAGAGTCCTTGCTTCCTATTGAAATAGGCCACTGAACAATGTCAGGCCAGAGAACAAAGCTTCTGGCAAATCGGAGTGTGAGTGGTAAATGAAGCCTGAGTGGGAAGAGGAGAGGCAAAAAACAGACTGAAATAATTTCTCAGTTTGTCTAGAACTAGTCCTACTCTTGAATGAATACCACGTCCCTTCTTAGAATTTCCATAGTAACTACTAGTCTAGTTAATTTGGGTCAGCAACCAGCTCTACTTAGAATGTCAATTATATTTTTAAGAAGGAATGACTTTTTTAGCTATTCAAAGAACTCGGAATCATTCCCTTTTAGAGGATTGACATTGAACTGGCTTTGCTTAATGCTCAGAACAGAGAGCCATTGCTATTTGCTGGGTACTTGCTGTGGGTCCCTTTCTGTGTCTTGGTGTGTGGCACAAGCCTGTCACAACCCTGCTGCATGTGAGTGGTAACCACATTCACAGAAGCCCCGGCTCTGATCTGATGACGGTCTCAGATCCCACAACCGGTGGGGTGGAGTTAGGAGAGATCTTTCTGATGCCAAAGTCCCTGTCATATTTTGGTCATTTTTATTTTTGAAATAAGCTAAAATCTAAGTTATAGAGAGAAATCGGTGATTAGAATAAATTCCTAAACCTTCCAGCAGCTATCAATCCTACGTGGCCTAGCATATTTTGTTGAATTGAATTGGTAAACTTCTCACTGATGTTAAACCCTTCCTGACTCTTCTGTGATAATAATAGATTCCCTAAAATGGTTGTGTTAAATAAAGCTTTAGCACAAACCCTCATTCTGATAAAAATCTATAAACTTAGTAGTTCAGTATTAACCACCATTGAAGCCATTTCTAAGAAAACATTAGTGACAAAGCCTTGGTGAACCATGAGCCATGGTTATTATTATTTACCATCTGTAGAATTCAGAAAATATGTATGTATTTAGCAAGAACAAAATATTTGCTCAGCGTTTGTTCATAGTTACTGCCCCAACTAGGAAAACAAAATTATCAGACCCAAGATACAATACCCAAGGGAGTGGCTAAATGTCAGAGTTGCAGACCTAATTATTATTTATTTATTTTTCTGAGTCTGCTGTGGGAACCTTGGGTCTTGATTCCTCTGAGTCCCAGAATCACAATCTTCAGGAAGAGATTCCAGCCACACCTCTCATCCTAATCCCTAATCTTAGCTCAGGAAACCAATAAGCTACACATGTACACGCCAGGATGTTTTCCTAACCTTCAGCAAGGACTCAACCATGAGAGTGTTGTTTATAAGGAGAGAAACGTCCCTTCTTCTGCCCTCTTTCTGCTTTACCACACCTGATAAGGTGCTAATAGATTCCCAGGATAGGCTCATTTTTGTTGAGAATTAAATGTGTTCTTCATTTTTAAGATGAAAATGAAAATTCTCAGCCATGCTTAGATAACTGAAGAAACTAGGAAGAAAATTATAAACAGAACAAAAGGGAAAAAATAAATATTGTAAGGAGAAAAAACAATAGAAAAGTGTCTTGCTCTCAGGTAACATTTTTTGAATTCCAAAAAGCACATTTAAACTCTTCAAGCAATGAAAGAAGTCACTAATATGCCTCACTTCTATAATATTATGAATCATAAAATAGACTATACTTCAATATTAGTCATACATTTAAAAGGGCTAATCTTTTCAAAAATGAACCACTGGCATTTAAGTTGATTCAATGTCCTAGAAATAGGCTGTGAATATGTGAGAGGAAAAGATATTTGGTAGGGCAACACATTCCCCTTAATGCAAAACATACACGCTTTTAAAATAAACTTCAGTTTTTATTTATATTTCTATTTTGTCTACATTTTGCTTTCTGAGTCATTTCACTTTTGTTATATTCTGAAACTCTTCTTTTCAAAACCAGGTGATAAACTGTTTTAGAATTTTTTTTTTAATGTGGCCAAAAATTTTAAGCTCAAAACATGAAATCTATAAAAGTTAGTGATTTTTTTTACCACTCAGAAGATATGGCCTTATAGGATATTTACCCTTTGAATTCCTAGCATTAGGAAAATATTCTATAATGTGGTCCTACATATCATTACACGCACAGACACACATTCATAGACACACAGGCACACATATCTCCAAATTCTATTTTATTTAGTGCACATTTATATAAGTACATATGTATAAACATATTTTCTTTCTGAAAAAAATTCTTTAATAATGTCTTAGAAATAAAATTGGATAAGAGATTTACTGAGAAATGATAGTAATAGTTCTAGTCAAAGGAAATTACCCACAATAATTTCTTCCCATTTGCATTACTGATCTGTAAGTTTGATATCTGCCTTCACATGATCAAGAAATCTAATTTTGGTGAGGTGATTATCAACCTGGTATTAAATAAAAGCTGCATATTTGGAAGGGGGAGAGATGTTAAAAATCATACTCAAGAGCGATCATAATATGATAAACTTTTCTGTATATGGGCAACTGCCTCATGTTTGACAAAGATTTTGCTTAAGAGACCTTAAAAAAAATCTTTTCTTATTTTTATGTTATACAGGCATAAACACAAACAGGCTTTGAACTGAGATCTCAGTGAATAAAGTCAACAGTTAATTGCTAGTTAATCATTTAATAAAAGAAGTGTACGCTGTAATACAAATATAAACTTCTAATTTTCAGTCATCAGGAGCCGTATTTGAAGCAAAGAGAGAAACAAACATTTGATTTAAACATACTGATGTTACAATTTTAAAATAAATAAAAAATTTTGAGAGGGCGTGGTTCATCTTTCAGAGAGTGTCATAGCTTTTAGTAGAAGCCCAAATGCCATTGTGTATTTGATAAAGGAAGAAAAACATATATTATGTTAATATAATGATAATAACAGCTTTTCATTTTCTGTTTGTGATAAAAGAAAAATCACGAGTGATTTCTCCTTGTCATTTTGGGTAATAAACCAACTTTGGAATGTAGAAAAGAGAATACAGCACAACATGTTAAGGAAATATGGATATAACTGATGTTTCATCTGATGTGTTAAAAATATCTCTATGCTAGGAACTCCTTTTTTATCAAACACCCCAGGAGGCCAGTTTCTCATCCTATGAGGACTTGTATGCTTTGTGGGAAATAGCCTATCCTCTTTATATTTAAAACCTGTATTGTGCCTTATCTGGAAATCTGAACAAAAAGTGCTTCTAAATTAAGAGACACATGGCAGCTTCTCTCCTTGAAGTAGAGAATATGGCTGTGATAAATATGTTTTCTTCTAATATATTTTGAAGAAAACCAAATAGTCGAACAGGAAAAAGTTTATTTATACTCTGCTAGAGGAAAGAGGAAATAATTTCAAAACTTAAATATTTTGTGGGAAAAACAATCACACATCTTACTACATGTGATCCAGTAAGAATATTACTTTTTTCTTGCATGGAGAAGATCATGATGATTATTTAGATTGAAAGGAAACCTAAATTTTCTCTGATACAATGAGATATCTGATAGAAATCTCTAGTATAGGAAAACAGCTCTTTTATCAGTTCTAAGAAGTGACCTTTGAGCTACAGACCAGACAATTAAGCAAAAACATTTTGCATATGAAAAGAGCATTCCTTAGACCAGCCCCAAAGTAGATCTGTTATTACTCTTAAGTGTAGCAGTGATGAAATTAGGTTTATCAATCCATTGGTCAACATAATGGCTTTACAAGTGCAAAGTTTTTAACTCCTGATGCAAAAGTGTTTTAATGTGTTAAAAATATCTCTATGCTAGGAACTCCTTTTTTATCAAACACCCCAGGAGGCCAGTTTCTCATCCTATGAGGACTTGTATGCAGTCAACATAATGGCTTTACAAGTGCAAAGTTTTTAACTCCTGATGCAAAAGTGTCCCTTTAAGCTATAGCACAAAAAACAGAAAAGTATGCCCTTATCTGTTTGGTAAGGGTTTCAATTCCAAAACTCAGTTTATAATAATATTCTAAGACACTGACTAAATTTAGTTTCCCAATTGAAAAAGGAATTTATTTTTCATTATTATTTAACAAACCTTTCAGAAATAAGAAATGCAATTATTCTCCAGTGGGGGCCAGTATTTATTCTAAACTATTAGAAATTGAAAAATGGTAATAATAACTTAAATTTATCGAATACCATTATATTCTTGGATCTTTTCTAAGTAGTTTCCATTAACTCATCAAAGAGTCATGAGAACAGGGTAAAGTAGGTACCGTGAGTATTACCATTTAACAGATAAGAAAAATAAGGTAACCTGCCCATGATTACACAAAGAGTTCTGTGGAAAAGTCAGGCTTCCTAGCCAGAGCTGGACTCAGACATCACCGTGCTGGTCTGCCTACCATATTTTAAAAGAAAATTTCTCATTTTCTACTTTGCTGATGAGATCATATATTTGCTATAAAGCAATAGTTGTTAAAATTTTTCACATGTTTCAGTGAAGTGCATATCCTGTGTTTTCCATCTTTTATTTTTATGTGCTTTTTTAAAAAATTGGACATAATTTTTTAATTAATTTATTTATTTTTACTCAAAGGGAAAAACATGGAGTTAATGATGGGAATCACAAATCAATATTTGCAGTATTTTCAATTCTTTGCAATGCCATTATTTTATTTTAGAATGGGATTTTGAAGATTATAAATTCAGAATTTCATGCTAAAGAATCAAAACAACCTGAGTCCTTATCATTTTCAGTTGCCACTTGTTTGCTTCTCTTTCCTTATACCACTAGATCTTGTGCTGATCTATGTGTTAGAAGGATATTCAATGGATTCTAAGTGATTCACAAAAGGGGCTCCTGCATTTTTCCTATTCCCTGAACAGATTAAGGACTTGTGGGTGGTGACAAATAGGAAAAAATACTGTTTATGAGACCTTGCCCACAAACAGTGGAGGAGGAGAAAGGAGCTCTTAACAGCTAAAACCAGTATGTAACTGTGGTTTTTCCAAAAATGGAAGAGCTTTCTGTCAACAATCACAGTGGGCAAATACCTAGTTGGACCACCATGGAAGATACATGTGGGATAGAACTGGATTATTTCTTTTAAATGTAGAGATTTAACTTTAGACACATTTAGTATTTTTTTTTTTTTTTCTTATTGTTGAGGATTCATTGAGGGTACAAGAAACCAGGTTACGCTGATTGCATTTGTCAGGTAAAGTCCCTCTTATAATCATGTCTTGCCCCCAAAAGGCGTGGCACACACCAAGACCCCACCCCCACCCTCTTTCTTTCTCTCTCTGCTCTCCCCTTCCCCCACCCCCACCATGTCATTAATTGTCATTAATTATCCTTATATCAAAATTGAGTACATAGGATTCATGCTTCTCCATTCTTGTGATGCTTTACTAAGAATAATATGTTCCACTGCTATCCAGGTTAATATAAAGGCTGTAAAGTCTCCATTTTTTTTAATGGCTAAATTTTATTCCATGGTGTACATATACCACAGCTTGCAAATCCATTCCTTTAGGCTGTTTCCATATTTTGGCAATTGTAGATTGAGCTGCAATAAACAGTTTAGTGCAAGTTTCCTTGTGATAAAGGGATTTTTTTCCTTTTAGGTAGATGCCCAGTAATGGGATTGCAGGATCAAATGGGAGGTCTAGCTTGAGTGCTTTGAGCGTTCTCCATACTTCCTTCCAAAAAGGTTGTACTAGTTTGCAGTCCCACCAGCAGTGTAAAAGTGTTCCCTTCTCTCCACATCCACGCCAGCATCTGCAG